>JABFQC010000587.1:0-25471 GCA_022817085.1 Psilanteris sp. ZL-2020
ATGTAATAACAATTATTATTTCCATTTACATATTATACACAAAGTGATAAATATTATCAAATATGTGGTTGCGCCTATTCAAAAATATATTTCTTAACAGTTATTAAACCTTTTTTTCAGTGTATATTTTGTATTAAAGATAAGGCAATTGCAAAGTTTTCTATATAATATGCATTAACATTTCATTCTAAATTGGTGTCATCTTCACGTAATATTTTTGCGTTAATATTTATACTTCAATCAATTATTGGTAATCAATTTATTAAAACTATGATATGGCGTTTTTTCTCACTTAATTATAGACGATATAATATTTTATAAAATAAAATCCGAATGGAATTAACGGGAAGTCGACTGCGATGCAAAATTCATTATCCTTAATTATTACGAAATGAATGTACTGAAATTGCGTAAAACATAATTAACACGATATCGAAAACGTAGTAAATATCGAAATACTCGTTCGCTGCACACCCACGCAGTTTAAAGTTTTTCGCGAACGTATATCGATTGTGCGCACTATCGAAAAAGACGAGCAGTCAAATTCAACTGCGTGGTGTATATACACTGCAACGCGAAAGAGGACGCGTTTGCGAAATACTACAACGAAACCGAAAACTCAACGACGGTGCAAACAGCCGGACTTGAAACCTACGCAAACGCGCTTCGCACCGTTCTTCGGCGAGTTGCGCTTTTGTCGTTATTTTTCGGCCGCAACGTTTGGCGTGTGTGATTTCGAAAAGTGTACACAAGTCGACGGGAAAAAGAGAAGAGGGGTGCGGATATCGTTCGGAGGTATCAAAAACGAAGAAGGTTGGCACGGACGGAACGACACGCCAGATACGGGGATCGTCGGCGGTGCTTTGGATCGGGAGATGCCGGTGACATTGACCGCTATAGTCGGCTGCAGGGGGTGCGTTCGCTCGGATCGCTGTGTTGACGTTGGCGCGTGTAAATGGCGCTTGCGCTCACGCGTCCGCCGCGGATCGCGCGCCACCCTCGATAGGGCGAAGGTCCAAACAGTATACCCCCGGACGAGCACGGGGTGCCATCCAATTTATCCGGCAGTTCGCTGCGGGTTTCGACCGTCTCGTTTTCGCTTTCCCAACGCTGTACATATCGTCCACATATCCCTTTCAAATATTTCGTGCGACCCTTCTTATTAGCTTAACGCGCGCTGTCGGTTGAGAAACAATCAAAAGCCGTTTTGATTGTCGAGTGTGTGCGCGATTGCCCCGGATCGACAGCATTCGGCGATGTTAATGTGCTGCGAGTAGTGCAGTGTTTCTTTCTACCGGCCAATGTGCGGTTTCGCAAAGTTATGATACCCGATTTGTAAGTAATTTTTGGTTCGTTTGAATTTACGAACTCGCCCGGATTGGCCGTTTCTACTCCTTTGGCCGGTTCGGTACATCTTCGCAAAGGGATTAGTGCTTTGACGCGGGGGACGCATCCGCATTTGCGCCTTCCCGTCGACAGATTCGTACGAGGCGCGTTTGGCGATTCGAATTGATACAGTTCGCGAGATCGGGGAACACAGATTTCGTCGATGTTGTTTGTTTTCTTGACCGGTCAACCGGCGGGCACCGTCGAGCCCTTTATACGCGTCATGATTTCGTTAACAAACTAATCCGCATATAAAAGCCCGGGGCTATTCGAATGCCATAAATATTCTATCGGGACCATTCAAAATTCAATTTCAGCTCGAGTGTTCGTACGATTCGGAGTTAGAGAAATTTATGCCTCGAACATGTGACGGTTCGAACGAATTTTATCCGCCGGCGGAAGGAAAGTATCAAGAAATAAAATGAGACGTGGATCTAATAAAACATTCGTCGTGATGGATACTGGCTTTAGCTTTTAATTAACCGATGAAACAGAAGCGAACACGACGTTGCATGCGAAATAACGGCAACGCGGTTTTGTGCTTTTGGACGCCGCTTCTTTTTGTTTCCCTTTTTCTTAAAACAAATTATAACTTTTAAAAGCAATGCCGCAACATTGCAATTAATTATTACCTCGTTACCCAATTACGTGCTTCTGCCTTAATTCGGACATCAAAACAGTTAATGGATAATTAACTTGAATTGTTGGCGCGGTTCAATAAATGATCAGTCGAATATTGAGTTCGATTATGTTTAGTAATGAAATGAGGCCGTCTTTTGATGATGTTCCGTGGTTACGTTTCTGGTATGTGTTTGTCTGTAAAATGAAAGCAACAGTTGTCTTTAAAAGGGCAATTCGTAAGGTGTTATAATGATCTTTTTTTTTCATTTTTACACGCCGTCGACAGACATTGTCAATCAGACAATTACACTTCGTCGACGAAGAAAATGCTATTCAATCATTCAAAATATTACGCTTTCGCGATATTCGCGAAAATATTTCTTTGATGGAATACACGTTTCGATTCGTTTCGTTTTTGCGCTTTGCAATAATATATTCAATGGCTGTGCTTTGGAAATACGATATTAGAATTTGAATTGTGTTATTAGTATTCAGTGTTTACCAATTTTGCATAGTCAAGTATAGGTGATGCATGTAAGCGAGTTTCGAATCTTGTTCAAACCTAAAACGCGTTGGATGCACGCGATGCTCTAGGATGAAACTAAAATTCTGGTTTGATTAATTGATTTGTTATATATGAAAGACATTCGTTGGTCCTGAGCTGCCTGAGACTATGCATCGAACGCAATTCAACCTGAATTATTTTCAATTCGCGTTGATATATTCGTTAAACAATTTGTCTGATCAACAAACTAAATTTAGTTAATTAAAGTCATAAATTGTGAAAAGACAATATTTTACTGCACGTATATACCTATATATATATATGCGTATGGTTGAAACGAGTATTCATAATGAAAAGAAGGAATAATGCGTAGATCTTTTTTTAAACGATGAATATTGGGATTGAAAAATTGAACAGACGATAAGCTATTCTTTAAGAGAAGGGGGTTGACACTGACGGCAAATTATCTTAGGCGCGTTGTTTTTGCAAAACAGTTTCTCTGTCCGGACAATGGCCCGGATCCTGAAAGCCAAATGTTTTACAAATCAAAGTTCGGTTATCGGATTTCACCCGCGATGTCGAGTTAATTGAATGTTCGTCACGTTGAAATTGCGTTAAAAAATTGTTCAACTTTCCATCGCATGATATCAGATCGCGCGTTTTAATTCAAACTATGATTTCAGCGCCTGATTAAGTTACGATTCGTAGAGATGGAACAGTTAGTGATTAATGCACCAGTCATTTACCAGCGGCATCGACTTTTGCCGCTATTTTTCATTATGAATTTCATCAACTCGGGCGCCAGTTTAAAACAAGACTTATATAATAACATTTCTCATCGTAAGAATAATGCATCCTGGTATTGTCGTGGAATCTAAATTTATAATATTTAGTTTGCATATAAAGCTATAATTGCGGTTTATGTATAACGTTATTATTTCATTTGACGGAATGCAATTTTCAATGAACATTCCATTATCAAGTCTGCCGTTTTCGTTGATATTCTATATAAGTATATATATGAATATGTATGTGAAAAGTGTAGAGGTAAGAGACCGTCCAGGTGCATAGTTGTTTGATTTTTATAATATTTATATCTGCACGGTATAAGAGGAACGAATTTTACTGTTGGTAGATCTATTCTAAAAGTGCATATATATGTCCTATCGAGTTTTCTAGCTGGAATGATAAAAGTATATCTGCATAAAACGTTACAAAAATATTATGATCGTAAATTGAACTCACGAATTTTATTTCATGAGCTCGAACGCAAGACTGTTGCATGACTTTTGGCCAGAAGTATACGGAGTTAGCGTATTAGAATTTAGTTCTACAAGTTGAATATTTTCAAATAATAAATCATACGAGTAAACTTAATTGAATTAATACAGATCGCAATTAAAATGAATTATGGTGTTTGAACATGTTTTAAAATTCGGGAAGTAAGCTTATCAACCTTATCTATGTATACAATAATAATTAAGCAATGGAATTAACGAGATGTGTATATACACGCGCATTTGTACACATTTATTTCGTGATTAAAAGTCAACTTAATTTATCTTATTAAACATGTATGCATTGTTATGGTTTTTATACAAATATTATAGTAAAAAATTTTGAATTTTGTATTCGCAATGCTTTAACTTATAACACTCTTTGTTATAATTTGTCCTCGCTTATATACATTTTTTTCATTTCTTTCACAACACGTGACTAGTATTCTACTGTTTTTTGTGGAAAGTCTGAGACACCCCATACAAATAGTGACAGGTTAAAATACGTGATGTATGATGGATTTAATACATATTTCATATCACCCTTTTTCTACTGCCCGGAACAATTTCTGTTAACAAAATAATTATAGTTGTAAAATGACGATATTATCAATTTAAAGAATTTATTTTAAACGTGTATAAAAATGTTTTAATAACTATATTACTTCGCCGTAATTGTGTGATATATATATATATATATATATTTATATTTATAAAAATTTAAGAAGCTCTGTGATATTGCCTTCACATTTATGTGACAATTGATAATAAGTTTTATAAAATCTTGCAGTTTCCTTAAATTAAAATCTTGATTCTTTATTCTTTTATTTCGTTTTACAACCGAAGCTGGACCCACTAAGCTTCAAATCGACTTTCATAAAATGTATAATTTATCTGAGATTCTGCGGGTGTGAAGCTATTTGTGGTTTTTGTAAAGCAAGCACTCTCCCAAATTGCATTCTATCCGAGCTTGTGATAAAAAAATAATAGTATGCGATTTGCCATTTCATTTAATACTCATAACTTTTATCGATTTTTAAAGCTCGCAAAATCACAACGATAATATTCTATATTATATCTTAATTCCCATATACTTGTTAAGAAATTATAGCAAATAAATTATTAATACTTCTTAAGTATATAGGCAGATAAATCTATTAATTTTACAATTAACTGTACAGAATAAAATGTTTCCGAAATGTTAACGTTTTTACAGATTTTAAAAGATATTTAAAGAACAAAAGATGTTTGAATTAAATAATTATAAAGAATTGTAGAATGTTAGTAAAGTAAAATAATTATTCTGCAATTTATCAAGATTATGTTATAAAAATCGAGTTTACGATAACAGCATTGATTTTGAACTTCATTTAAACTTATATGAAATATCGTTCCCAACTAGATTAATAAAATAAAATTCATCATTGAATTTATTTCTTTGACAGAAATTATTAGTTTTCTATTTAATTTAAAAATAGTATTTTATTCTATTAATTTAAAAAGATTATCAATGTTGTAAACTTATATGATACATTTTAATATTTGAACGATATAATAATTAATTTTCTTATTATTGTTACGGAAATTATAATAACTACTAAATAATGAAGTAATAATTGTTCTATTATATATTTATAAATAAATATAAATGTATACACCAGTATAGTAAACTTTACGTCGTAATATATATTTCCGATTTTAAAATGATTAAATATACTTTTTTTAATATAATGTTATTATTAAAGAGATTACATGAATTTTTTCACAAATTCATAAACACTTTTAAAATGATCTCCCGGTGTATAAATAGACTATTAAATATATTCTATACTTTATTTGGAGTATCACTACAGTTTATTAAAGTGAGTATTTATTGTAAACGTTACCTGTTAAAAATATTTAAAAAGTTAAAGAATGTTAAGAAATTGTAGAAGGAAAGTTTTCAATTAACTTTCTGTTTAGAGCATCTTAAACATTTCTTATAGAAAAGAAATAATGCCTGTATTATTAATACACGGAGAAAACTATTAAGGGCATTATATTAATAAATAAAGCAAACGTACGTTATACTGTCAAAATTTTCAATTCGTTTTAAAAATTATAGTAATAATGTACCAAAAAATAATATTTTCATCTTGTTCATGGTATATTTTTACTATAATTTGTAAAACAAAGTGAAAGTTTTGACAATGTAAGATATATTTCTTTATTTTATAGTAAACTCTCGTAGATTATTTTTCTCCATGTATAAGAAGTAACATATGTAGTATACATATTATAAAGTGTTTTATTCAAATGTACAGTTGAGATATTTTAAGTGAATTCATTTATATCTGAACACCGACTTGGCTTTTCTGTGACATGTTAGCAACGGTTGTGAAGCTGCCAACTTTAAGCCAATATGTGTTCATCCAATGATATGTGACATATTATCTGCGAGTTTACGAAACTTGCTAATTTACGAATAACGCCAATTTAAAGGTTGATTTATGAACTCCCGTTATACAATTTATGTACAAACAAATGTGTTTTGTTTGACGGCTACATTTCCTTACACATTACAAATGATTTGTTGCAGTTATTATTGTAGAACAATGCTTTAACATTCGCTTTTACTGACAAAAATGTACAACTTCGGCAACAATCTTGTACTGCAAAATAGTACAGTGCATTTATTACAAATTAACATAAGTATTTTTAATTTCTTTTTTGAGACATTATTTATTCACTTTTGTTTTAATTTATACTTTTTTAACAGAACTATATTTGATATAATATATTTCGGTTGGTTTATATATAATACATTATTTTCGGATATTCTTTAGTTTGAATGAAACCCATTTATGATAATTTATTAAATAAATTTCGCAAATTTAATGTTAATATTACAGTATATATATGTATATATATATATAAGATATATATTGCTCTTTAAAGTAATTATACTAAAATAATCAATCAATTTCACTGTCAATGTTGTAACCTTTATTCATTCGGTAATATAATTCATTTTTGTCACGTATTATGACCGTTTATAAGAACTTAAAACAAAATTATTTGAAATGGATTAAACAAATTTTAATTTCTATATTCGAATGCTGTAATGAACTATGCAATTACATAAACGTATATACGTTATTGGAACGTCACTCGCGTTCGTAAATAAATATTCAATTTTAGGTATAATCGAACCGGCAATTTCATCTATATATATATTTGTAATAAATTTAAGTTTTCTTGTTATCCTGCGACGTTATTTATAATCCATCAAACACTCGTTTTCTGGATATTTACTTTAATGCTTAATCGTAGCCTTCAGCAAGGACTGCAAACACGAGCAAACTTTTTCGTCTGCGTATACGTAGACTTGTTAGCGATAACATTATCGTGCTTTCGTCTTTATCATCACAACTAGAAAGTCTCAACTTGGCATTATTTGGCAATTTTCATACAATAATAAACGACTTAGAATTGCAGACATGTTATAATTTTAATAATTTCGTGATTCCCAGTAGCAATGGTAATAATAATAATAGTAATAATAACAGTAACCATAATAATAATAATAATAAAAAAGGATAAAAGTCATCTCATTAAAGCACCGTTCATCATTCGGAGGAAAAAATAGTTTGCCATCCGAATTATATCCGTCGTTGAATATTGCTAATTGTCGCGAACGTTGTTAGACATCTTGACGCATATTTTATGAATTGTTTGAACTAGCATCGTGTACGTTTTACGCCTGCCTTTGTAATAATCCTCTTCATGCTTCCGTGAGCCTTCCACTTTATTCTCGCTCGGTTTCAAATTTTCCAGCGAAAAGCGTCCGAACGAACAAAATCTCACGTTGCGTCAAAATCACGAATTTGTGGGGCTTTTTGTATAAAGCGGGCTTACAGTTGCCTGCGGCTTCAAATATTATGAAATTTCGGTCTGTCGCGCGCAATCACACGTGCACGTTACACCCTTAGTCGAATTACTCTTAGCTAAATAGATTAATTAGATAAGTCACAGTTTAAGTTAAGGCGCGGCGGTACGCGGTTGTATCCCGCCATCGGTGCTATCAAAGCCAACCTTTGAACCGTGATGTTATTTGTTCAGGCCAATATAGAAATATGTATTCAATCGAGTTCCATTTTTGGGTATCGTTTTGTGCAAAACTTTCGCACAATCCGTACATTAATCATTTTTTGCATTCGTCGTGACGGCGCTCTGGATAGTAAGAAATTGATTAATTTCCTCGTGTTCTTTGAATTGCTTGTAATAAGAAAAGCTATTTTGTTATAGTCAATTTACGAGTGCGTTTTTTTTTTTTTTCTTTCATAATTTATCGTCTGATTAAATGTATTGTCTACTTATATTTGACTAGTTAAATAATATATAAATAAGTTAGAAAATATGAACTTCATTAATAAATTGATCGTGCACATCTTTTAATGCGTTTTTTTTTATATCAACGCAGTCTAAAATGATAGAAATTTCCATTAAAACTTGTTATCCTAGCGCGATAATCTGACGTGATATTTGTCAATTTATACAAAATTTCTGCCATTCTACAATAAGCGTATAAGAAATTTCAAGCGATCTTCCTGTTGCTTAGGTATAATTTTTATTCGCTAACAAATATCGCTCTCCAAGATTGCTCGGTACAAAATTGTTAATGGAACATTTTTTAAGTGTATCAATTACGTTAAATTATCAGACATTTGACATAAATAAAATTCACTACAGTGTTTGTCCAACATAATACTTATATTTGTATATCTGTGAAGCAGTTAAATATTTCACATGTGCGAAAATTCAGATATTTTTCAGACAATTATTCCGTATTCGTGTCACGCGTATGCAAAAAATTAATATCCTAGCGTATTTGCATCACAGTTTTTTTTTTGATTTACTATAAAACTTTATACACTCAAATGTTTACTAGAATGCAATTTTAACAGAAAGAATACACGCTAAAATATAAAGTATGCGTAGTAACATTAAATGGAACATTAAGAGCTTTACATTTGTATTATAATATACAGAGAAATAATAAAAAGTATGGTTTAAATTGAGACATTTTTTTTCGTATCAAAACCTCGCCCGTGCATTTATTTTGTTAATGTTTTCGATGCCTTCTCCAGACTTTCCGCAACTGTAAGCAACCGAGACATTTAGTCAGTTTTTAAGCACTCACTCTCGCTTCGAGTATTAACGAGAAAGAATAAGTCAAAACGATATTATCTTATCTGGCGAGTTTACCTTGCTTTTTTGCATATAAACGTTATACGCATTATGTTGCAAAATTTTATGCTTTTCATTTGAGTAAAAATAGTGTTGCATTTGCGTTTCATTAATACGGCAAATTTGCATTTTTACGGTACTTTATATTCGTTTCAGAAATGATTTCACTGTAATTTCGTTGGCCGGCATTTAATAATATGGACTTAATTTTGTTGACATAATTAAAAGATTAAAATTGACAACGATGCAGTTGAAAGTAATTTTGGGATGCAAAAAATATATGTGATCGGGTACAGTTAACTGCATGTCCGTGCATATAATTATTCTGGACTATACCTCATTATTGCCATTAAGGATACGTGTCAGTGCATAATTGTGTCTATAAATTATAATTTTGACAGCGAGAAATTAATTACAAATTCTTTGCAAGTTCAGTATTCGTTTCATGTTCTGAATAATCTCTAACAAATTGTTTTTTTGTTGTTATTAAAAATAAAAAAAATGTGAATAACAAATTCGAAATTACTGAATTTCATAATAATTAATTGTAAATATTATTTTTCAAATCCAAAAGTATAATGTACGGTTTTTATTTAAGGCAGAGTTTTAAGTGTTTATTACGGTTAAAGTTATATTGGAAAATTAGTTACCGTTTGAAAAATATGAATATTTTATTTATAAACTAAGTATGTTTTATATGCAAAACGTCGTATAAATATAATGTCACATATGAAAGGATTTTTTTAACGTTTTTACGTATATAATAGTGATCCTATTCTGAATGTCAATTTATTGACTTAAAAAAGAATATATTCCGTTTTTGAAATAACAAAATTGTGTAAGATGAAGAGTTTTGCAGGCTGTAAAAAATGGAATTTTGATAAAAATAATAATGAGCGATGTTTGAAGTGAAAATTGTTCGTTTTCGTTTTCAATTCTGTATAATATTGAAAATAAATTATTCTTAATATTTATGAAGGAGTAGTATATTATACCGTTGAAACTGCATGCCAACTTTATTTAAAGTTTATTAATATAAAAAAAATAACTCGAGCGAGTTGTGTGGCATATATGCAACAGTCCATCCGTAATGCGTACAACTTGTTATTAAGCATGATTAAGGATAACTTGCTTTAACGCTGATATGATTTCCGGATTTATAAAATTGAACGAAGTTGTTCATTAATGCGTATATCATTCATGATGCACTGTATTCAATTAAAAATTCATGAATTTATTTTTATTAAAATTACGCGTTTCTTTTTTCATTTTAGTATCGTGGACAAATAATAGAATGAAATAAATGGTATTGGTTGAGATTAAAATTAACGTAACCTTTTATGTAGAAATATGAATAATAAATTTGTATTAAGTCTGTAGCTGAAGAAGGAAACAATAACAATTGCTCAATTGTTGTCAATGATTATTAATTCTTTTCAATGTATTATATTTTTTTTTTCGACGTCAAATAAAATGAATTCGAAAGCTAATATCAGGAATAAAAATAATCTTTTTTTGAAAATGAAACGCAGCTTTTTAAAGAGTAAGGTTTGTTTGAAAAGTTTCATAAAACTACGATAATATTTCAAAAAGTTCTGCATATTTGAAAATGAATCAAAATTCAGTGTTTGAAAAATGATGCATTTTTTCACTTTTTAAAAGTAATAAATATTTTTTGTAGTGTACATATATATATATATATATATATATATAGAAATGGACTTATACACTTATTTATTTGCATAATAAAGAGGATTTGTTTTGGATACAGGCATTACGGCTATTATCGATATTGGTATTGAATGAGCCGTCAGAATTTTCAATGTAGTTTGATGAGATATTTCTTGAAAATGGTATGGATTTATGCAAATATAATACTTTTTATCAAAAAGCGGGCTACTGAACAAATACAGCCATGGATATGGGTTGACGAAGCATTTGGTCCCCCGATAGTGAATGCACGTCTGATGACGATACCCTAGAAAGCTTCTGGCGCGTGTGGTGGTTTTCCCGGTGCGTGATTGAGCATGTATGGTTTCGCGTGCGCTCGATTACATTATGCATCGGTGTAACATTTCTTAGCCAGCTTTGTGTTTTTCTCTTTTATCTTATAAGATATATGCAATATCGTCAACTTACTCCGCATCATTCAGCTTTCCTTTAATTTCCCATTTACAAACGTGAAAGACATTATCAAATAACAATTTTTAATGAATAGTGCTTGTAAATAATGGTTAAAGTTAAATCTGATGTATATATATTTGTCAACATGTTAATAAAATTGTTTATAATTAATTTAATTGTTTTATGACCGTTTCATTTTTTCTTGAGTTTTTATATTTTTATTGTACATATATATATTTGTTTTTGCATATACATATTTTATATAACCATATGCTAGGTTATGTATTATATAATTTAATTTTTCAAAAATAGTATATTATATAAATATCTTCATATCTTCATATATATAATAGATTAGACTATTATTTAATGAATTATCGATATCAAATACATATATATAGTTTTATATAGTTATATAGATTGGAATGCTTGTAATTATTATCTAATATTTATATGGTTCGTCGAGGATAATGTACAATTATATTGAAATTAATTATATAATATTAGAAGAAATTGTAACCTAATTACCGAATCGTATTACATGTGTAGTCAATTGTAATTATATTGGAACAATAAGCTATTTATACGTAGCGTTCAATATTTATGATTTACCACGTATGTAGTGAATCCTATAGTTTAAATTTAAGGTTTGATGCATGTAGCTTTAATGCTGTATGATTTCTCTAGAGTCTAAATGTAAGACGAAATTGTATTTTATGAACTTCCGTTCTCTAACCATTCGTATATTTAGTATAAAATTATCACTCCAGTGTTATTTATGTTCAATTTTAAAAAATCTTTATCTGAATAAACAGATTATTTAGAAGGTATAAATCGTTTAAGTAGCTGCATGTTGCTTAAAAATGTTAGAAATTCTTTTATTTTCTAGCTTTTTATTGTGAAACAAGAAATGTTTCTAATATAATTTCCGTTTATTGCTAAAAAGACTATTTTGAACTTCTTGAAGTTTAATAGAATTTTTTAATTCGTTAGTAGAATATATTTATATCCTGTTATTGTTCAAATCAACGTTTCTCAAAAGATAGAATAATCTTTCAATTAGATTTTAATTGCCGAATAATAAATAACAAATTCAATGAAGAATTTAGATGTAATTTTTGTAATTGAGTCAAACTAATGTTATACTTAATTAAAAAAGAAAAAAATATTTATTAAATTATTATTAAACAAACGGACTAATTACTACTTTGAAAACTAGATCAATTGTAAAAGGATAAACACATATTTACATAATTATATGTTATACACGTTGTTTCAAGTATAATAATGTTTACGTTTATAAACCATAAATCTACTTTTGTCAGACAAATTTTTTAATAACGGATGAGTATATCGACGGACTCAATATTTATTCATTTCTCTTTAATTTTAAAACTCAGTGCTATTCAATTAATTATAATCTAATATTATTTATTTAATAAATCTAATAATTAATAATGTACACATGTATCTGAACATATAAAGCAAGAAAAATGAAAGGAAATATTTTATTTCGGTTTATCATTGATTTGCGTGTACGCGTATGTTCCGTACAAATTATTTAAAAAATCATACCGACCTTAATCAAACATCGAACGAGGTGGATCATTGTTAGTACGAAAAGTAACGACTGTATAGTTAACAAAAAATTCGTTATCACAACAATGACGTTTTTACATACAATGAATAAGATAAAGGTCGGTGCCGTTGGGATCAGCTTTTTAAATCTTTTGAGACAATATAGTGTTCTGATTTTGAGTGTGTAATAAAAGGAGATTTATTTCTTGACGTATAAGCTGTCGTGAGTAACTACTTTTATATAACGAATGAGAATTTTCAATGTACAATACAAAGTAATTGTATAATCATTATTTGCTTAGCTTTGTTTATTTAGAAAACCACAATTTGAATCATATTAATACCGTATTGAGTTTATGAATTTAAAGATTATTGGGGCATGAATTACTGTAGCTATATAGTAGCAATTCACGTGTTTCGTATAAATTATTTGCGTATTCATAAATAGACAGCAAGTTCAGTTACTTAAAAAAATAGGTCAAATTAACTAGGCTTTGGACGAACAGAATTTCTTCTGACGAATACTGTACGTCGAGTCGAAGATGCAGCGCAGGCAATTAATATTTGACGCGAATGTCGTGTTGTTTCCCTTCAAAATAAATGATTTTAGGGTATATAATTTATTTTGTATTTTGCATATTTTTTTTTTTGTCGAGAAAACAAGTTGAGCCGCGCATGTGTGTGAATGTGCAGCTTAGTGGTGTGTAATGGGTCTTGTTGCTTTTAGTTGATGAACCGTTCTCATTCTCAGCGATAGCTTTTGTACTTATGCGCGTTCCACGTATTCTTCGGTAGCTACCTGGATCTCGGGGGAAGTCGGGCAAATGGGTTTTACGAATTCAGCGCGTTCTGCAACAATGAATTGCTCATTATCATCATTCAACGTTTAACGCTTTTGCAAGTTTCAAACCTTTCGATCCTATAATTATTATTAACGTACTGCAATTTCAATTAATTTTAATTGTTCGGCAAATATTTGAGGCTTGTAAGCTGATAGTATAATGTGTATAATAATAAATAATGTTAGCGAACGAGGGCAGTTTTAAGCTCGGAATAAAGTAATTGAAAAGCGTTCAATTTTCTTGCGCATTTGGATCATCAAAATTTGCCACAAAACCGCTTTTTATACGCACGGGTAGATTCAATATTGAAATTTTGAATATAAATTGAATATTTATTTATGACGGCGTAATCGATAGACGCGCAACGTGAAAAAAGGCCACAGTTATATGAGATATTTGCCCGCGCTATTTGGACGCGAAATTTGTGCCGTTAAAGTATTGCGCTGCGTGGCTTTTGAAGTACATTTTTCTTGCACACAGACGGTACATCCGTCGGTGAATTCTTTTCACTCTACATCGCAGAACGATTTAACGGGATACCGTGACGATTCAAATTTGTCCGCATAATGCTGTTTCTCATTTCAGTTTTCGTGACTAAATTTCATTTTATTCGCGGGCTTACGTTTAACCCACGCTTCCCACATATCAATCTGACGCATCTTGTTGACTCGTATTCCAATATCTTCGCGTTTTCGAATCAAATAACGCCCCGCGCCAGCCAAATACGTGCAAAATATGAATTACTATACATCCAAGCTTTTATTGCTATTACACTATCGCGCTTTTTTCATATATGTATATCGATATACATATATGTACATACACATCCCTTTGGATGTTCCATTTGTCTCCGCCTATTTGTTATTCCCCGACTATACTTTTATCACTGACATTTATCACACTCGATTCAAGTGCATTTATATGCCAATTAAAGCCAAATAAATCAATGATAGTTCGCCGGGCGAAATTGTCTCGCGAAATTTAAAAAGACTAATTCGGCTGTGAGGTACGAAGTTTGAATGAAACGGGCAATTAAGGATGAATTGCAACCAAAGTTGTGCTTTATTAGTCGAGTGTATAAGGTATTGCCCGTAAAGGGTATTTGTGTACGCTCGCAACGAGGCATTTGTTGGTATTTATATTATCGCTATAATATCTACCATTCTCGGGCGCAAGTATATATTCAGAAAGCTTAACTGCAGAGTCTGGAATGTTTCTCGTATGTAAATTTCGGATTCACTTTATCAGCCATTGAGAAAGCCTAAGAAAATAGTTGCGTTCAAATGAAAATTATGCGCCGTATAATTTCGGTGATATAAAATTGTAATTTTATTCTCAAGGCATTGCGAGACATCGGAGCTTTTGAAGCGTATATTTTGGAAAGCACTGAAAAAAATGAAACTTCAAGGGAAACTATGTACTTCGTTAGTCGTATAATGTCAACCTGTAAAAGTATTACAATTTGCATAGTAATGGATGTCAATCAATGAGACAACTGAATTTAACTGGTTTAGCCAATTGGAAGCATCAAAATGTTGCAACGTAAATTGTACAATTACATTTATCAGTGTATTTAACGTAAAAAAATAAAAAAAAATAGTTATATTTGTGACTGTTAACTCATTATACGAACCATTTCAATGCACCACTAACTGAATATGATAATTATTATATACATATATTATACGAATTCAATCGTCATTTACTAGATTATATCAAACCTCTCAGTTTGTGAATATATATGCGATTATTTTTTAGATAAGTTGTACGATTTTACATTAACGTTATTTAATTACTTTTATAAATAAACTTTTTTTACTTATTGATATATTGTAAGTTTTATTCAATTAATGAAATTAATTCAAAGTTTTAAATTTGTTTATATTTCAACGATTAAGGTCGTGCAATATAAACTCGATATATGTTTATTTGAGAGCAATTATATTTTACAATTGTTTAATCTGTGAAAAGTATATTCAAACCATATATTTATAATAATACAAATTTAATGAAATGAAGCGACGTTACAAAATATTGTTTAACGTAATTTTCGATAAAGGCTGTTAATAGTATCAAGTAGATATTGGGCTTGGACTGATTTGTGCGATAAACCCGTTTGTTGCTTGCGCTGTTTACGTGAAAATGCTATTACTAAGATGTATTGGCAACTCGTTAGTGCTTTCGAAGTAAATACTAGTTTCGATGTTCGTTCGAATACTGCTAAATTGCTTAGACGCGTTTTAAAAATGACGTGATCTTGTACTAAAGTGATACATCAAATTTGGTCATTTTAGTTTATGCATTAAGAATTCGTACAAGATTAACACTAAATTCATATTTGGCAATATAAAAAATGGATTTGGAAATTAACAGATGGTTAGCGCAAAGTATTTATATCAAACAATTATTGTATATTAAAATAAAATTATAATTTTATAAATATACAAGACAAATAATAATTTTCTTTACAACGGTGACAAATTCGCGTTAAAAATTATTTTACCTCCACTTTTAAGTTATGAGTTTTCGACACGCCCAAGTTTAAAATTGGAAGCGTACATGTGAAAGTTCTTGTGCGTTCGAACAGGCTAAGTCGACCGCCGTGCCAGGTGACTAGTGGGTTCGATTTAAAGAATCATGAGGTACTATACACCCTTGCTTCGTTCTTAGGGTTGAGCGTACTTAACTTATATTTCTCAGTTGCCGACCCGTCTATCATAAATTGCCTTCTTGATTCTACGCTTGTTTGTGTTTACTTTGCATTAATCCATGCATATTCTTTTAATTGATTAATTCAATGTTACTGCGAAACAAACATCGCAACCCATACGTTTTACATCAATATATGGTTGTAAATTATTCCCATAGTTATTTCGTTAAATGTTAATCAAATTGAATGAATATTTATGATACATAATTTTGACTAAAAAATGTCCATTTCATAAAGGTTTACGCGTTTGACTTGCTCGAGGCAAGGCGAATCAAAACGCAACAACTTTATGTCCGAATATTGTGTATGATTAGATTTCGTCGGCTTGGAATAGGCTTGTCAGGAGTCGTCGCAAATTAGTTAGTGTTGGGTGGAACGGTCGCGTTCCACCCCGAACTTGTCAGTACTCGTAAATTGCGTTCGGAGTGGGATGTGTAACCCGTGTTAATTCTAGTGTGCGTACCAGCCAATACATGTATCATACATATGTAAAATATTTAAGTTCTGTTAAACTCAAAAGCCTCGCCGTTGCTCCGATTTGCTTCAAAGTTTCGATATTTTGCATATCATAAAAATATATATATGTAGAAACACATACACTACGATCTATAAGTCCGAGTGTAAATCCCGAAACTGCGATTTCTGAAATAAAACAGCTCTATGCAGAGTCTGACTGAAAGATGAAATGAGAATAGCAATACGTAACGTTCTACGCTGCTCTTCGCGTGAATTTCAACGTTAAAACTCGTTTCCTTTTTAAAAAAGTAAACGAAACGAAATCTCTTTAAACGTTATAATTTACTTTACGTTTTAATCATATATATGTATTTATTACGTCAGAGATTGAAGTTCAATTTCATTTGAGTGGAGGAAATAAAGTCTCTATTAAAGTTTAGAAACGTGATATCTAAACGATGATACTCATCGTTTTACACGGGGATCTTGTTATTACAAGTTGCACTTGGAGGGATGTGATGAAAAAGTTCGCATAAATTTACTCATTCAACGTTGCGACATATTTGGGCGTTTAACTTCATGGTCTTTGCAACACTTCGTCTGGGGCACGAATATGCAGAATATTTCATTTGAAAAACGTTTTCGCTCCGTCTCAGAAATTTTGGATCGTAATTAAAGCAACAAAGCGCTATTTTAATTCAGATTTTAAAGCAAAAAAGAAAACAACGAAACGCGAGATAAAATTTGGATAGTCGCCGTAATAATCAAATAATCGCGCTTACATTGAATCGTAATCTGTTTGAAAGATTCACCGGCGCTGATGGGCGTTCTTCCATTTGTTCATCCGCATTCGTAGTTAAAGGATATATGCTCAAGAACGTATGACATTTTATTCATTCTTTTTGTCGTCGGTCGATATTGCCAACCGAGGAACAAGGGTGAGATGTGTTGGAGAATACGAGGGTAGTTGTCTACCGTTTTCTGTTTACATTTTTAGATTTCCCTTACGGTTTCAGTAAACCTTCGTAGTTATATCCTTTTTATTATGAAAGCGAGCAAAGAGTCGAATCAGACTGTGCACTTCACATTCGTAGTCATTTGCGAGACTTTCGAAGATATTTTGCTTTGAGGAATGCAAAACAAAAATATGCTTTGCAACGTGCTGCAGTTTGATTTCACAACAATATATATTATTTATTTTCTATCTTTAAATATTAACTGCTTCATCCGCGATTACTTCGGCTTGTAATCATTGAGTCGTTATTAATCGAGTTTCAATGTACGACTATGCGCGTAATAAATTCAACAGAAGTGCTAATTAATCAATATCATATCTCTCAAGAATTTATCTGAAATACGTTCAAACGTTAACGTTAATGCTCCCAGTTTTGGGTATCGATTAATTTATATAGGTATAAGGAGGTAGCTTTTCTTATATCAAGTTTTCTGTTAAAGTAAAAAAAAAAATTCTTAATTAAAGTATAAACTAGATAACGTTAGTAAGTTTCTTATTTCAGTCGGCAATACTTGCATAAACTATTCGGCAGTTTAGCTGGAAGCTATATTCTCTAGTACAGTCCAGTTATTTCATTTCCAACTTATTAATAATATATCGCTCGCATAATTCTAATCAAAAGCTAATTAAGAATTAAAATTTTCATTAAACTGAAACAAATGGGATAAAATTATTAAAAACAATTCAATTTAAGCAAATGCTACTATTCTATAATATCTTTTATTATGGGGTGTCATTGATATGCGGTCGTTCATTAACACGCGTGTTTAAGTATAATTTAAGTGGACTACAAGCTCTAACGTTACAATAATGTATATCATTATTTTTACATCATTATTGTATTTGTAAATGATTTATATTAGTTGAATTAATTGTTGAATTAATTAAACTGTTGAACTTCTTAAGAAATGTGTGTCGCAAAAGATGTTTTGAATAAAAGTTTCATAGATTCAAAGGAGTCATCTGATTCTGTCAAAATTAATCTAAACTCGCTCGCTTCCGAGCTGTGGGAGAGAGGGGCAACTGTAAATTAAATTTTATACATAGAATTACATAACTTGCATTGAATAAAATGTAATGTTTAACTTACTGAATGAAAAGAAAACCGACATTCAATGTTAAAAGTATATTAGAGATGACGTGATAATGCGGAAAGCGTAAATGCTGGTACTGTATGGACTTAATATTTTTAAATTAATTTAGTTTTTAATTAATATTAATTTATTTTGTGAATGCTTGCTATGAAGTAGCGTGATTATGACAGGAGTTAAACGAGAATACAATTAATTTGAATTTAATATAATGTCAAATGAATGACGTTGAACTTAAGAAAAAATAAATTACCGCAGTCAGTGTACAGTAGACAAATGATCAATTAAAAAATGTGTTTATCTTTATTTCACTGTACTTGTAATGATTAATTGTTCTATCGGTGTAACAAAACTGATCGATTTGTTTATATAACTGCAAGATGAAACGAAAGTTTGCTTTCGAACCATGAATAAATATTACGAAACAATATTTTTGTCAAAATCAAAATTTACTAACGCGTTTGGATGTTTAAAATATTTGTCGTTCAACCGCGTGGTTAACATATTCGGAAATCAGTAATTCAAAATATTATTTTTATGGTAATTATTCCATTGTTATTTTATATTAATACATGTACAATGTTACTACACGCGCATATTTAATTAGATACAATTTGTCCCGGTACATGATTTTGTACTACATCGAAAATACATTGGTATAAATTGATAAAGGGAATTTTAATTATGTCTTTAAAGCAATTGACTGCACAAATTTATATACTCAACCAGAACATGTTAAGAGAAAAATTCTGTAGTTAATCCTACAATGATGAAATGAAATGAATTAAACAGGCGCAATATAGATATAGCGAATGTAATTTTAATTGCATCAACTGTAACCACCTATTTATTTAAATGTTAACGGTAATTTGCAGTTGAAACAACAAATGAACACAATCAAACGAACGATGCAATTTTTGTAGCAACCATTTTGGTGTAATTTTTCTTGATACGAGAAGGACAAAAAACAAAAAGTGCATTTTAATTGTGCCAAATGTCTGGTTTTTTTTGCACGTTGAACATGTTGCAAAGACATGTATATTCGATTGGTGACAATTTGGACGTGCTTGACTAACAATCGTGATAACCGAAATAAAGCCGCGAATACTAGACCGGATTCGGTCCATTTACGTGTTTTCCATAACGAGGTAAATAGATCTCTCAAACGGGACGTATTTCTACGCTGATTCGCATCTGTCGAGCTTTTTAGAACAAATCCGATTCTTTTAACTCGTCGAGAACATTGCTCTGCCCATTATACATCCTTTGATGTCTTCTATTTTCAAAATAGGTCAATCGTGTCAAATATAAAAATGCAATAAGAGAATAGGCAAATGGAGAAAAAGATGAAGAGACGGATTACCGCGTTTAACTCGAAAATATAATATGAATTCGAAATTGTTCGTAACTTTTGTTTTGACAATTCGCGCTTATGAAGTTCAGTGGTGAATAATTTAGATAACATAAAAGACACATTGTACAAGAAAATGAGATTTCTATTGTGATAATATTTTATTTACCTATATTTATTATGGACAAAAGTTGTATAGTTACTAAGTAGAAATTATACACTGTTGTACGCGTAACTACAAATGTGCATTGCATGATACGATCGAACCCAGTATTTCTTATAAGAAACCAATCTGCAGAATAAAGTTTTGCATAAATTATTTTTATAACTGTTTATTCACAGTTATACTATTAGACCATTTGAAATTTATTGTCATCTCTGTTTCAGATTTAATATTGACAATTGATACTATTTTTAAATCAAAGGGAAATGATGATAATGATAAATAATGATTGTAAAGGGAAATTTCCGTAAATTCTTAATAAATAAATAAGTAAAAACAAATTTATGTTTATACAGTGAGAAAACATATATACTTTCGAAATTTTTTTCTTAACTTGAATATAATATTGTGCGCATTGAAAAGTTAAATATATTATATATATAGTAAATTTTGGAATATATGTTTTCTCCGTATATTATTTACGATAATAGTCATTAATAAACATTCCATTAATAAAAGTAGTTAATAAAGTTTGTTTTGTTAATAAAAGGTCTACGATAGTAGATTTTCTACAGAAATCTATATATAACAATTGAAATTTCACCTCTTAATTAATACAGATTAATTATGGTTAAAAACGCTAATACGCTAATATCAAAATCGATATTGCTTTATTAACAAAGCGTTCAATTAAAATTTGAATTGATTTTTGATCATTTTGAATTATATATTTTTTAATATTGAAACCTGACTTACAAACTAACAATGCATTGCTAGTAAAAGTAAGCTATAAATTGTAAAAAGTCGTAGCAGCCACAGAACAAAGTATCGACGAGAAAACAGGTATGCCTTCGAAATCAATATTTGCTCGATACATGATAGTTGGTGAGCTGCTTTGAATGCACCTTCCGTCTAGCTCTTGCGGACCTCTTATATGATGGTGCACAGTATTGATACTCCGCGATACTTTCTAGGATGTGCGACTCTGCTGCAATGGGAATGTAAACAAACTTGAAATCGCCTGGATAAGTTGTCTTATGTACCGTGTGTTTCGTTTCATTATTTTCTCTCATTTCGTCTCTTTTTGCGTTCCATTTCAAATTTAACTTCAATCTAAACTTTTGTACTCTAGCGAGTCCGGTGATTCGTAACTTACCTGCTCATTGGTAATTACAGTTTGTGTTTGCATAGTTTGTATATACGACGCACGTTCAAATGATATTTTCTTTACTAATTTGTTTATGTAACATTTGACAGCTCTATTGAGCTATAGCTCTATAGCTCGAATTAATTTATATACGTCGGTTAACTTTAAATTCGGACGATAAACTAGACTCGTTGTTTACGAGAATAATTAAACCGGCGAATTCAGAGGTATTTAGGTTAGTTATATCTTTTATTAAGAAGCAGTCGGGGCTACGAAGGATTGTAAATAAGATTTGGATCTTATGGTTGCAGCCATGACAAAGTAACCCTATCGAAATCCCAGGCATTTGCCGCGAACGAAGTATTCAACTTCTCCCATTATGTCATCTTTTGAAGTTTACTTATACAATCTCATTAGCAATGAATTGCACAATAAAGTATAACGCGAGTAAAAATTGAGACAAAAAGAGATTAATCTTTTTCCGTATAAGTTGGGTAGGTGCATTCTGACTACCATAAAATCTCTGTTACGGAACTTATTACTTTTTTACGAGAATACCCAATTTATCAATACGACGGTTCTATAGTTTTTGACCACTTTCAAGAAAGAAGGAATAATTCTTTTGCACTTTTTGACAGCTAGGTGGTTTTATCTGCAGAAACTTGGCGCCTCGTTTCTGACGTTCGAGAATTTAGATGCAATAAATGGCACAGAATCGCATAGCTTTACAAACAAGCTTTCTTTTACTGCCACCGACACAAAATCAAGGTTTTTACGTTCCTTTCTCGTTCCTTTGACCTTTGCGTTAGTGCGCGTTCATTGCGTAACCTATTATACCATTTCATGAATTGTTTTAGAATTTTTAAATATTTTTTTATCGGCCTCGTTTATTGTTCACTGAATAATATTGATTAAAACGCGGACGGTTTATAAAAAACCTTTAACTACATGAATAAAGAAAAGTTGAAAAGCAGTTCATCGCACAATAGCCGCATATTAAAAGTACTATTTTGAATTACCTTCAATCTCAAATATGGTATAACATAAATTTCAGTTGATGGTGAAATATTAATATTTCCAGAGATATTTATGTTACTGTGTTCAAGAAGGAAAAATATTTAGAGAAAATATTTTATACAAACAAGTTTAATGTTCAATACACATATCTATTTTACATTTTTTATCTGTACTTTTATTTATTCTTACACTGTGAAATGTAAACAAATTACTTATTTCACATTATTATTTTTATGATGCACATCAAATTATTAGTATATAGTCGTATCTTTTGTTCTATAAAATTTTTTTTCTACGCGTTCAATATTGTATACAAATGATACAAATACGTTTAGCTTTATTTTTGCTAAATATTTAGGTTGCAAAATATATATCGCAATGATCCATACGATGTGAGGATATATTTTTCTGATTTTGTAATACATAAGATTATGCAGAATAATTTTCTATTCGTCATGATTTTCTAATCGTTTGTATGTTACGTTTTAAAATATTTGTTTATGCTTCTCCAACGACTTCTGGTAACTTTGCGTGAATATACTTAAGTCAACCTAAAACGTTTTTATTTGAATGAAAATAAGGCATTATTTTTCCCATAAAGTATGCATATACATACATATTGCAATGCTGTTCCTAAAGCTGCAAAAATGTTAGTTATTATTTGAATTTTTTCGCTCAATATTTTATAAGTTTCTTAGAAAATTCAACTTTTCATCATCCTGAACGAGAGTTTTCTTCTCAACAAGCTAAATCGGATTATAATTTGTTCAAGAAAATTCACAGCCTGTCACATTATGAATATGTTAATAAAAATTTTATGAACTTATTTCAGACTCTAATGTTTAATAATTTGGTATGAAAATAAAAATATATAGTACAAGAAAATTGAATATTTAAAATATAATTGTTCGAGCTGAGGACTAATCTTGTTGGTATTATAAATATTCAAAAAATATCGACGCCAGTAAAATTGAACTGTTAAATGGACTGAGCTGATTAATAAAACTTATTAAAAATGTTAAATGACTTCGTTTAGTGACGAAAATATATATATCCCCTTACTTTTAGCAATGGTATATATTTGCCTATGAGAGTCTCTCCTTCCGATAAGAACGAATCTTTTTCCCGAAGACAACATAACGGAATAAATCTCATTGAACTAATAAGACGAAGGTTAATGACGTTTGCAAAAGTTCTTTTACTCGTTACCGTGAGACAAGACGCTATTTCGCTTCAGCACAAGAGGGTTTCAGGGCGTCAAACTAACTCCGACGAAACATTTTGTTCTCACGTCATTAGTGCCGTAGTGATGAGAGTCGGGTTTATCTCAACGATTTTAAACAAAACGCATTTTGTTTTTTGTTTTTTTTTTCTTTTTCCATTAATTGTATGCTCTTTTTAGAGACAAAAATTAAAAAGAAAGGTAAACTGGTTTCATTTTTTAGCAGTTAACATGAAATATTGACAGTTATGATTCAAAGAGATATTATTTTATCCGCAATGAAATGAAATGAAATAAAAAGAAACTACTATAAAAGGGACTTTTGTTCTTAATTCGGTTGGAAAACTCTTTTAAAGGAAAATTTTGTTCGTTAACGTGAATGCGTATGCTTTCTTTCCAGATTCTAATAGATATTGCACTTTGAGTTGCGCATTTGACATATTTAACTTAAATCTATTTTCGCGAACAAAATATGCATAGATGCTGATTAAATTGAACGTCAACTATGACGTCTATTAATTTTTATCATGGCGATGATAACAGCGTTATACAATGGCAGCGTTATCGTCTAGATAATGAGGAAATCTTCGATGTTTGTTACAGTCTATTTCTCTTAATGCCGTGTTTGCAATACGCTTCGGAGTGTCGTATACTTTTAATTCGAGATGGAATAACCGATTCACCAATTCAATTACATTAACGGCGCTTTTGCCATAAATTATATCTGAAGTCCATCAAATGAATTGAAGCGTCGACGAGGGTTATGCTTGAAAAATGTATTGGTTTTACAATCGCGTTCACCAAATGAAGATACATCTCATTTTTTTTTGCTTGTTTGTAAAATGCAATGCGCGATACGTGTTTGGCAATCCCGTTGAGGAAGTAGTCAATTTACGAGTAAACTGTGGGTAAATGCCGATACTGTCGACGACTGTAGCGAGAAGCGACGAAGTCGTTTGAATTTGAATCCGGTAAATAGCCCTTTATGGTCGATCTTTCTAACGGAAGATAGAGACGGAGAAAGAGGCGAGATGAATTTCGTGGAAATCCGACAGGGGAAGATTCCGAAGGCTCGAACAATTGCCTTCCTCGCGCACAGTCGGGAGACTCAATTACGTCGGAAACGCGCCATGAGAGAGCTAAATTAATTCGCTGGCGGCGGGGATATAATACTCAAGAAGAAACTTCAACTTTTACGCCGATGCTAATTTCACAAGTCGCATTGTCGTTTCATTTTGTAAGGCTCTCGATATGAAAATCACGCGAGACTTTTCATTTTGGTCGGTTACCTTTGCTTACGAATTGATTATTTAATTTCTGTTGCGCAGCGCGCTATGTTTATTTTAGCTGTAATAGTTTGGGTATAGTTTTGAAAATAACGAATTCAATGTAACTTTCGTAGTGTGATTTGTTATTAATTATATTATAAATCAATTTAAAAGGTGTAAGATTTTTTCGCAACATTTGATATTGATGTTTGTTATTTTTTGGTAGTCATACATTTATATCCTTTGTGTGATGATATAAAATTGCTTAAACTGGTCCTATAGCGTGCAATTTAACGATAATACTTTTTGAAGATTATTTGTTTGCGTTAAAGTATTTTACTTATATTTAATTTAAACATTTTTGTAACGCATAATACGTTTCATCTTTTAATTTTTTTAATTGGATTTAATGGTTTTAAATACATTATATATATATATATATATATATATATATATATATATATATATA
>JABFQC010000588.1:0-25459 GCA_022817085.1 Psilanteris sp. ZL-2020
GTGAACTTTCAGTACTTTTCGATTCAACATTTTTCTGCGTGTACTACGCAGTTGTATACTTATAACCGATTAATCAGTGCATATTAGCTGATTTCAGTGAGATTTACTGATTCAAATTTAGAGAGTAGGATGAACATTCGCGAAATCTACACCGATTGTAGCGAAAGAATAAACAATCACGAATTTGTGTTCGGTCAGTCAATAAGGAAAATGATTAATGAACATTTCAATTTTCAATTATTATTCATTTCAAAATATTTCATCACGCTTTGTTGTGTCGTTTTGAACTTATTTCCATTCGTGTACAATACTTGTAACGCCCCCTCCCCACGCTCCTACATACGATGATATAATTTGTAATCAAATTGTACGTCTTGTATTTTATTTTACTTGTCTGTAAAATAAAAGATTATATTTGCAAAAATGTACATTTTATAGTAGAGAGAAGTGAAATATGAAATCAAATCAAATTATTACCGTAACGATTCAATAATTTGGTATGAATAATAATAATATAATATATATACATTTTTATATATATATATATTTCTTAGAATTTTAAAATATTATTGTTATACGTTAAAACTTAAAAGCTATAAACTTATACAGTATTTTATCAAATTATTATAAATACTTAAATAAAATAATTAATTGTATTTAAACTAACTTTTTATTTTCTTAATTATGGATGGCAAATGGCAGCCTTGTAAACGCTACTTACGATAATTTAATTAATATATATATATACATCATGTTCATTGTGAATCGACGATATACGTTTTCTTGAATGGATAATTGTATGAAATTGATAAAACAACAGCTACGTTATAGTCTGAATCAGCAACGTCAAAAAGTCCAATAAAGTAACGCGAAACACAGTATTGAAAGGCAAATGTAATTTATTTTGTACGCGATGCATACTGTAACGTTTTCATTCTCATTTTTATTGTAACGTTAAAAGCAAGAGCAACTGCTCAAAAGTCGCGTCATTCGAATAGTTCTAGGATACCGTAGTTTATAATATTTATATATGCATGACCTGTATCCTACGCAATGTGTATTTATAAATACAGATGTGTAAAATCATTTCATCGGAGAATGATCATTTTCCTAAACCAATCTCATTCACATATTCCCTAACGATTATCTACTTTTGACTATGCCTTAATTTGAATTAATAAAAGTAAATATTTAATAATTATAGACACAAATGTTCAGGGTTTTAATTTGATTTTATTGCTTTGATTTTAACATGGAATTGTTTGTTACATTATTACATTCAATGTTAGTGACAAATATTGTAGTAATTAACATTCATTTTCATCATGACAAAAGTAATGGCACAAAAGGAACGCAAAAAGATGGACGATGTATAAAAATTATACAAATATATATAAAACTAAGTTGTATACAAAATTGAAAACTAATTTAAAAAAGTAGTTGACCTGAAGCGCTTATTATTAATACATCACGACATATAATTATAAATTTAAGTCTTCATTTAAATTTACATGCGATATGTCATAATAAAATAATCTTAGAGATCATACCAAATATTCAGTATTTCGATCAATATATATGAATAACAGCACAACATTATGAAAATAATTTAAAGTCGGAAAAAGTATATTTAATCTATTACAAAATATATTCGTATATAACAAATATACACATACAAGACTTTTCTTATCATATAATATTTTAATATGCTTACACTTAAGAAGTAAAACGAACGATTTGAAAATCGTCCATCTTTGGCAGATGATATATATTTATACAAAATATATTATATACATATATATATTTCAGTGACAATTTTTATTACTTAAATTTTGTGTACGTAATTCATTGTGATGACAAATCCGTATTCAAAGTTCTAGCATTTGTCTCTGATATACATATATATACATATATCTGATAAAAAATATATAAACTCATAGTTTTATAAAGTAAATGCACAAAAATATTAATATTGCAAGACACTTAATTTGTACATATTAATGAATAAGAAAACATTCATTATCATTTATATATTTACTAAAAGTAATCTACATTTTTTAATTACATTGATATATTGAGAGGAAATATAGACCCATCGATTTCCATTTAATACAATTAATAAATTATTATTTATATGCAAGACTTTATATGAACTTTTTCATTATATATCAATTATATTAATTTTTTATTACAATTATAAAATTTAATATTTAAAACATGCGTGGCAGTCGATACATTAAACTTTTTAATTTACATTGAATATATAAATAAGTAGAAATAATTGCATAACTTTCGCTTCATAAAATAGTATTGATTTATACTATTATATAGTGAATATTTTATTTCAGTTCGTATTATATTGTTTCATATTAAATATATAAATTAATTGTTATACATATAACCAAGTTTATGTAATTTTAATTCACATTATTATTATAAAGTACAAACCTTAATAAAATATAATTTATAATAAAACTTTAACATATATATAGTTTAATTTAATAAATAAGTTTATTTATAAATATAATATAAAAATGTATATTATTTTAGTCTAATATAAACGTATAAAAACATAATATATATAAATTTCGGACCTTAATACAAAAAAAAAATTGCAAGAAAAAATTAATATTTCAATAATGACGTAAATATATATTTTTTGTTTTTACGATACATTTAATTAAAATTATATAATATTCATTTCATATAAATATGTCTATTTGAGTACTGTATAATTATATTAATACATTACAATAATAGGAATGTATAAAAACAAAGTACTATATACGTTATTATAACTAACGTAAAAAATATAATATATCAAAATTAATTTAGAGACATTTGGCTTATTTAGCCTAAACTTTTATTTTAAAACCTTTATTTAATAAAAGACAAGTCCAAAGACAAATTTAAAATATAATATTCCCTTACTCCAATTGAATTTATTTTTTATTCATCAATCTTATAAGACAAATTTTAAATTAATTATAAACAATTAAAAAAATAATATATATGAAACTATTTTCACACACAAACTATATGTGTTTACAAATAAAGTGAACAAGTATATAAATTACATTTGTGTAAAAACTATAAATGTCTGATAAAACATTAGTTATGGAATAAGTTAGTAATAAAAATTAGGTTCTCATATATGTAATTGTGCATAGAGTTAATATAATCAAATAATGGAGTAAAAACTGTTTACAATTTGAAATTCATAAATTACTAAACTTCTAATGATATGATACATAAAAGTACCAATTAATACCACAATGTCTTAAGTAAGCAGTAATATACACACTTGTACAATCTACCAAATTTGTATGTACAGATTTGGTCACTGTTATTCATTCTTACATATACTTATATATATTCTTGTCCACTTGTTATTCTAATAAACACTTTCTCGTTTTTGTGTTTCACACAAAAAATTTAAAAAAATTAATATATAATGTTATACAACATTTTAAAATGGTTTTCATTATAATTTTCATCAAGAAAAACATTAATATTTATCAATAAATTATATTTTTTTAACTTACTTTATTTAAAATGTTTATTAATATTGATTATATGTGTAAAGTAAGTTAATTAAAATTAATGACATTATACAGTTTAAAAATGTATAATATATTTCATTTTAAGTTTTAATTTACGTAATACATGTATTTATAGTAAATTCTTACTTAATTTTATAATATATATATATTTTATTGAATTGATGATTCATTTAATATTTTTGTTAAATGTTATAATTAAATATACAGTTGCAATCGCCAAATTCGTCAGTGCCTGCAACTTAATGTTCGTCTTGATATATAATAATAATAATAAATTAATTTATTTATATTCTATGAGCAGAATCTCTGTTACACAAATAGTTTAAGTATAGTTTAATGAGTATTACGCATTTCTTATATATTATACATAAATAAGATTATAAATATTAAAAATAATATAATGAATTTTTAATTTAATTATATTATTTCTTATATTAATAAAAGCACCATTTAATATATTGACTTATTAATTGAATACTTAAATATGATTAAATTATATTAATTGATTTTAATTTTGTTATGGATTTTGCAAATGTAGAAGTTTATTATATTATATGTTTATAATCATTTCTTATACTTCTTTGCTTTGACAGGACGTTCTCTTTCAATTACAAAATAAGCCAGGAAGATCATTAATGATAAACATATACTAAAAGCAGTACCAATAAAGAATCCTAGTATCCACTGAAACGATTCAGCATAAGTAGTAACTATAATTGGTGGTGCGAGCATACTTTTGCCTTGGCCTTTATTATTTGCAAGATAAGTCATCCAAAATGAAAGTCTATCCATTGCAGGATTTATTCGATCACGAATTGCTAAGGATGCCTTTCTAGCATTTTCTCGGTAACTAGGATTTTCTTGTATTTGTATTATGTGATTTCCAATTGTATTTGTAGATATATCATTTAAAGTAGAAATGGCGAAACCCAGTTCAACTACACGTAGTGCATTTTTTGATTCTTCTGGATTACGAGGAAAACATATTATTGGAGTACCATGATTTGCAGCTTCTAAAACTTCTGTATCAGGACAATGACTTAAAAGCACTCTTGTGCGAGAATATCCTATGAATAAATATATTGCATTAATAAAAATAATTGATATAATGCTTAATATAATTAATATAATTAAACAATAAAAAAATAATAATACACAATATTTTCATATCATTAACTATAATTTTTTATTATGATTTAGTTAAAATGTTTATATATTAATTTTTTAATAGTCATTCTATATATGTATATAAAAACATCCACATTTTTTATTAGAATATAAAACTTATAATAATAATAATCATAATAACTGACTACATATATACTCACCAACAATATCTTGCCTGTCAATATTATCATAAATAAGTAAATTATTAGGCATGTTTTCAAGAGTTAAATCTTTTATATACCATAAAATAGCTTGACCATCTCTTCCATTTGAAATCAACTGAGCTAGTTCTTGAACTAATTTAGCATACATCTTTTCTAAAAATACTACAATCAGTCCCGACTTATATTCTACTATTTTTTTCTGAATTTCTGATGGTAAAGGATTAGCTCCTCTACAATGATGACATCCAATCTGTAATAAATTGTTCTACTTAATAATCAATAAATATATAAATTAATACACATATAAAAGGAAAAATTATAACTGCAGATACCTCAACAAAAAGTTGAGTTAAAGGTGCACCAGGCAACCTTAAAATTGGATCAGCTCCCCATAATACAACACTCACAGAAGAATAAAGATTATCTATGTCAGTATCAGCATTTGATAAATATTTCGAAACTATCTGCAGTGCTGGTTTTATATAATTATTTCTTGCTGAATTTATAAGAACACGTATATTAATATTAGAAAATAGTGTTGAAAAAAAACCTCCATTATTTATTGACAATGCCACTTTAGTTTGATCAAAAGCATATAATTCTTCACTTAACCCACGAGCCCAAATTACAGGAATGGAATTTATATATTTTGCCCAGGGTAAAAGACAACCATCATGCCTGTTAATAAGAAAAATTAAGTATAAATAATATATATATATTTGTTTATTAAAAAAAATAAAATATATTTTGAATTTTTAAATTAATGAAAATACTTTAAACAAATATTTAACAAAAATGATTTTGATTTATTTTGTATATTAAATTATTTGTAGCAATCATAATATTTTTATTTTATAAAATAATTTCAAATAATAATGCACATTTTATAAATGTATATATATGTTGAAATTATAATTCAACATAGAAAATAATACATAAATTAGTTTTATAATATAGAATATACATTGTTTGTATAATACATTATAAATAAATGTATTATTAATCAAAAGGTTCATTTGTAAAAAAACATAATTTATTGTTATTATAAACTAAATACATTTGCTTTTTAAAAATTACCTAAGTGCAGGAAATATTGTGACAACGGGTTGAATTTGATTTATTTTTATTAAAATATCATCATCGTTTAATAAATTCCTACAAGCATCCAAGGCACGAGTTTCACTATTTTCTGGACCAAGAATAGTGCCATTTACTCTTAATATATCAACATCTATTAAATGTTCATATATTTTGTTTTCATTTTCCAATACAATTAATGTCGAATCAATTCCTTGGTCCGATAAAGTGTTAGCCAATAATGATAAATCATAACTGTCCTCAAATGCTACAATTACTGCTGATATTGGTGGATGAATTAATGTGGAAGCACTCACGTAATAAAAACACGAAATTATTAACCATAACTTCATATTGATTTAAATTTGGAACTTTTTATAATAATACAATATACAATTCAAATCATTAGATTAGATTAGATTATTAAAATAAGAAATTGTTTATATTATAGTATTTACATAATACACTAATAATTATTGAAAAACATAATTTTGGTTTTACAAATTATAAAGATAACAACTTTCATTAAACAAGTTAATTCTTATCACAAACGTTTTTCACAAAAAACCATAAGCTATATGAGCATATAATGTTTTTTTTTATATATAATAGCTCAGATTTGGTTAGGTTGAGGGTTGAACAGTTGAGCTTCTGTTGAATATGCAGAAATCATTTTCTGCAGTTAATGTATTTAACATGCGTTGGTAGTTAAATAAGAATGCATTTAATACAAATATATCAACAATTTATTATAAATTTTGAATTTTATAATTTCTAATGTAAACTTAAAATAAATGTATTGATATATATTTCATATACAATGACTATTACATACTATTATATATATATAATATATGGTATATTTCTAATTTATATAAATATTTAAGTGTATAATTATAATAATAAAAATTGTAAATATTATTTTTATTTATATATTAATATATATATATATATATATATATTTAATATATATAATAACAATACATTTTTAACTATATGCATTTTATAAAATATCTCTTCCAAAATTAATTTATATAAATAAATTTTCAAATATATATTTTGAAAGAGGCAATAGTAATGTATAAATAAGAACATAATAAAACAGAATAAACTATATTGTTTATAAACAAAAATATATAAAGTAAATTTACTCAAGAATTTGATTAATTTTATTTTGAAAAAGTATAAAATAATGTTTCAACTATTATTATTCTTAAATATTATTAGTGTAGTAAAATTTGTCGATATCGCAAGCTTGCAACCATGCAACCAGCGCAATATAGTACCACACACATTATATATACATATAGGATAGGTTTGTACATAAAAAGAGTAACAAACGGAATTACGGAGGTTAGAAATGGCATCATCTATTATTACTCGATTAAATAGTGCATTACAAAAGTTTCAACAATTGATCGGTCATTATTTAAATAGCAAATTTCCTCCTAGTAAGTCTATGTTATTTGTTTAACATTCAAGTTATATTAAAATTATATTGTTAATTTGATGTATACAGAACTAACCTATATTCACATTTATTTTTTTGAAGTAATATTTATTGCAAGCAATCACATAAGTTAAATATAATTAATATTTAGAAATAATTTTTTAAATAATCCAAATTATTTAAAATAACCATTAGCTAGTATAATTTTTTTTTAAAAACGATATATAATTTATATTTAAATTTCAGGTGCTTTGGCAATTGTTGATATTCCACAATTTGAAAACAATGCTCCAGTAATAAATAAATTTGATCTTGATAGCTTAAAAAATGGATTTTTGTTTGCTGTTCCTACCCATAAACGCACATTAGAGAAAAGATTGAAGAGAAAATTTGGTTGGCCAAAATATGTTTGGAAACCTTTTGTACCAAAAACAAATATTTTAACTTGTTTAAATTGTGGACATCACAAATTATCTGATACATTATGTCGTAAGTGAAAATTTTACTTTTGTTTTATTTTTAAACAATGTATTGCATCATTTATAATCATATATGATTTTTGAATATATACTAATATAGATACATAGTATAATATAAAGATGAATTTATATTTAAAACTTACATATGTCACATATATTTTATTTAATTCATTCCAATTCGTTATAAAGTTTTTGTTATAAATAAATATCAAGATTATCATTTAATTAATAAGATAATTTTATTTTACAGCAAATTGTTATAATACTGTTAAAACAGAAACACTAAAATTACAAGAAGAAATTCAAAATAATTTAGGAATACAGCCAGTTGAAAAAGAAGTTGTTATTCTTTATCAGGGTGAAGCAAATGATAATTATTGGAAGGTATATAGATATGCAATTTTTCTTTTATCATTTTAATAATATTACTTATATTGTTTATAACTGTTAGTAAATACAAAATAGTAATGATATTTAAAGTCAGACCTGACACTGTTTATATATATCATTATAAATTATTGTTATCTTTTTTTATATTAATATATTATATAATATATCAACAATATTAAAAAAAATTAGTCTTAATTATTTTGAAACAGATTTTAGTATGAACAAGTATGAAGGTAATATTATAGTTAATTTTATCAGTTGTAATAAATTGTTCTGCAATAGTTTTAATTCAAATTATATAAATAAATTTAAGATAATGCTACTTTAGTTCTAATGTTTTTAAGAAACAAATTATAAAAACTATAATTATATTTTAGTTAATTCTATGTAACCACTAATAAAATTTATTCTATTAACAATATTAATGTAAGTATTATTTTAATGTTATAGAATCAAACAATTGTAGAAATACCAAGAAAACGACCAGATTGGTTTACCTCAAATTTGATGCAAACAACTAGTGAAAAAGAAGAAAATCAAGATGCAGTAAAAAATAGTTCAGCTAAAATTAGTGATTTATAATTACAAACATGTTATCGTTAGAAATAAAAATGGTTGTTTACTTATTTACTGTTTATAATTAATTAAAAACTTTGAAGTTTTTAACTGAAAAGAAATCTTTCATCTACTCAATCAAATTTTATAATATTTTGAATATATTACAACACAATGTACGTATACATTATCTTTTAAAAATTTTGTATGATTGTAAATTCAATATCTTAAATTTGTCAGACTAATTTAGTAACATGAATCTATAAATGAAGAGAAAGAGGATAAAAGAGAAAGTGGTCACTTTTAGAAAAGGCATTGTCCATTTTTATACACATTTTATTCTATATAAAATTAACTGTTCTTATTTAAATTTGCTTCTATCTCACTCCTAACAAAAATTTAATTTTATTATCAAGAAATATTTTCTTTTAAACAGAATTAGCTTATTTTGAAATATCTTTTTGTGCAATGCATATTTTTCATGATACTATTTTAAACAAAATATAAAAATAAATGTATTGTATAGATCAATATAATGTAATTTAATACATAAAATTAATTAAATAAAATATAATATAAATAAAATATTAATTAATAATTATAATTTTTCCATACATTGATAACATGAAACACAGTGCACTAATAAAACTTGTTTTAAGCAAGTTTAAATATTGGATATGCTTAAAAAATATTGAAATTAAAAAGGTTAAAATAAATGAAAAATTATAATAATTCGCATATTTATCTAATTTATCGTTTCATAAATTGATCTGTACATATATTTGTAAAAATATGTGCTAGGGACGACAACGACAATACTGTCACGGTTATACAATACTGTCAACTTAAAATAAAATACCAATTAAAATCAAAAATGAGACACAGAACAAATTCACAGATTTTGTATAAAATTATCCTTTCTTAATGCTTAACAAAACATAAAACTGCTAACCACTTACTCATTAAATCAGTCATTATTTATGTTATAAATTTTACTATGACATTGCTCTATACAATATGGGACATCTTAACCACACCAGGCTTTAAATTAATATATATTTTAGAAAAGAAATAAAAACAAAATTTAAAAAGTAAATTTTATAGTCGTTTTAGCGTTCTCTTTTTGTCTTTTAATATTTTCTTTTTTTCTGCAGCTAATTTTTTATCACCAGCATGTTTTTTCGGTAAAGGCCCTCCAACTTCAGAGGAAGTACAATTTTCGAGACCAAACTTACTGCCTTTTCCACCGCCCTATAAAAATTTAAAATAAAAATATTATAATATAAAGTTTAACGTGCATATTTTTTAAATATTCGAATTATTTTCATTAAGGCACCTGAGCATGAACTTCTGTCATCATTTTTGCACGTTCTGAGTAAGCATCATATCTTTCTAAAAGTAATTTTCCAGCTTCTTCATTTAATGCAGATTCGGCATTTGGAGCTATTAGTAGACACTTTATGGTCTAAAAAGTATAATTTAAATAAAGTAATATAAATTTATTGATATTTTAATAATATCTATTTAAATTTACCAAAAGTATATGTTTTATTCCAAGGTCAGATTTCCAATCTTTCTTCAATGTATTAACACAAATTTCTCCATTTTTCGCAACATTTGGATGGAAAATTTTTGTAAGGAAAAATGCCTTTGGTGGGCCTTGAGGAAAATCTTTTCCAAGGGCCAATTTTATCCTGAAGAAACCACCAGCATATGGAGTACTTGCTGCAAAGATAGAATTACTTTTTTATAATTAAAGTATAAAATTTATTGTGCAATATAGTACAAAATTACTGAATAATTATTCAGTAATAAGTACAACCAAATTATCATAAATTTTTATAATGTGGAAATTACGAAATTATAATTAATTCAAATAAATCTCATGTTAATAGAATAAATTATGGTAATAGAATCTGTAATATTTTAAAATTGAAAATATTAATAAGAAAATATTTAATTATTGTAATATAAAATTTGTCATATAAAAGAATTTAATTTTTCAAATATCAAAAATTTTTTTTTTTTTTTTTTTTTTTTTTTAATAGTAATAGTCAAAAAGATGATTTTATTAAAATAATATATATAATAAATATTAATATTATATGCATATGAAATGACATTTAAATAGGTTTCTGTATTTCTTATTCAACATGTAGATTTAAATATAACAAAAATTCTTTTATTCATGATTAAAAAGTTTTAATTAAACCAAATAATGATAATAAATCATTATCAAAATCAATCAAAAATTCTTAACACCATGTTTTGGATATTCTATGTAAAATTCACAGTTTCTAGCAATGCAAAACATTTTTATAAATATAAAATAATATTCTAATAACAATAATTTCTCATGAATAATTAAAAATATTAAAGTTACAGACATAATACACAATTTAAACTTCATTTATTTTATAAAACTGCATGTTACCACTCATCGCTTCCAAAGGAATATCCACAAATGAGAGAACGCGTGTTACACATTTATGAATAAACAATCTACCAATTAATTTCAACTTGGTTCAAAAGTGACCAGAAACGTGTCATATAAATCAAAACAAATGGACAATGTGTATGAATCACAGACTATAAGCTGATCCAAATTACTTTAATGCATTATTTACTTATCAAAATGGTAAAATAACGTCATTGCTATCAATACAAAATAAATGATGAAGCAAGTTACGAACGATAAAGGAGCCAAACTTGCATCAAACTTACCAGGACCTTCGATGACAGCTTGAATGTCGGTAACGTCCTCTTCATTAATGATCACTCGAATGCCTTCGGGCGGCTGAGTGGACAGTTCATTCATTTCTTTGACCACTCGGCGTATAATTTGAGGCGAGAAGTTCTCAACGTTGGACATCTGTAAGAAGACCCAAGCGTGCGATTAATAATTGACTCGAATTTGTTTGATTTGGTACACGTTCAACGAGACACTCATAGACAGCGTTTGCCTCCATGCGAGAGCGATGTAAACACAAACGAACGAGTGCGTATCAGGCGTTTGGAATTGGTGTCGCGATCGACTGAACGCGTGCACTGGTACACGCTTTTACTCACCGACGTAACCCCTGCCATTGCCTTAACCTCGACACTGACTTGATTACGAAGCTGAGCCTGATGCTGAACGACGAAACGCACGCTACAGCGAAATCTTGAATGTTACAGTCAGAGTAACGTCGTCCGCAATAACCAACATTTTGAACTGACAGCCAATCCGATATTACTGCGTGAGTCGATTGCGCATAGATGGCGTTGCGCTCACGCGTGCCGAGTTTTCAGGGGCACTCGCCGGAGCAACCCGAATTAAAGCCGGATATTACCGAAGGTTACTATTATCAGTGACAATATATTGTTTACCAATTATTTTCACAAACAATCAAGTGGATGGTTTTGAAGCGAATTAACTACTTATTTATTATAACTTGCGTTGAATTGATTGATGTTTAAACAAATGTCGTTTAATAAATAACTTTTTTAAATGACATACCTAATATAAATTTGTTGAATTTTATTTAATGTAGTAACGCTATTTAGAGTTTTTGATATGGTATTATGTATTTAAGACGATATAAAAGAAGGAGAGAAATGCGCTGATTGTTTGTTTAAATGTCATTTTATGTATTAAAGATTGGTAAGATATTGTGTTTAAATTTAATTGATGATTTGCTATTGCGATTACATATAGTAGAATGAGTAAAAATATTTACGCTGCAGGATTTTCAATTTGAATCTAACTGAAATTGGATTGGTATTAATTGGTGAAAATGAAAAAGAATAGTTCTATGCAGTTTTCTTGTTGTTGGTGTGTTATTGAATTGAGTGTCACAAGAATTGAAAATGATTAATACAATAATAATTGAATTCAGAAAACCTTTATACCATTCTTCCAATTTTTATGATCTTATTCTTAACTGTTCTTCTAAGCTATAATTGTCAGACTTGTTACATCTATTTTAATATTACATAATTATTGTATTTATGTAAGTCGTAATATTTAAAAGAATTTCAATTTTTATTTTAAGATAATTTATCAACATTTCATTCAAGTTATATTTCAATCTCTATCAAGATAATTATCCTATTATATTTATAAAGTTCTGAAAATGAGGAAATTAATAAAAATTAACTTCATTTATTGACGATTATCGTGCGTATAATTCTAAGTGAAACAATTTCGTCTGGAATACTGGGCAATCTTATTCATAACTGGCATAGATGTGTAAATATAAAATTAATAACTTATAATTCCATTTTAAATAATATTCAAATGCAATTAAATAGTTATTTTTATAAATTTTGTCATAAGAAACAAGTCAAAAAATATTTTCTTATTAAAAAATGTATATTTAAAGTTAAATTTTTATTAACATCTAATTACAAATAATAATTTAATTTGCATAATATTAAGAATTTGATTGTTTAGTATATAAATTTACAATATATATATAAATATGTTCACTACATAAAAAGAATTTAAAGACATCACCTGTGTGTTGGTATATTATCATCTACAATATGCCTTGCTAATCAATTCAGAAATTGTTTCTCTGAATTGGTTCATACAACAGGTTTTCTTCGTTAAATAAAACTATTCTTATAAAGTCTCCTCTCTGATAGGTTAATTTGGAAATTTCTAATTTTAGCAATAAGTCTTTTAAATATACGAATTTTTCATGGTGGTCTATTATTAACATTTAAACCTTGACTCATCTGTTCTTGTTTTGTGAGTTTAATTCATATAATAACATGTGTTATTATATTGTTGTTTTTATCTATTGGTCCTAGAGATATTAAGACTTCTGTATTAAAACCAGTGATATAACTTTCGTTATTATTGAATAATCTGTAATTGTTATATTAGTTATTAGTAAACAATTAAAAATTACCAGTTCAATAATAAATAAAATTCAAAATTATGTATTACTTGTTTTTCAAAAATTAAATTTTATCAACAACGAATTGATAACTCAATAAATAGAAAACAACAATAAAAACATAATTAGGTTTTTAATAAATTCTAAATTTAAATTAACGTAGACAAAATATTGGAACACAATAATAAATCTCTATTGTTTCATACAGTATCCATCATTTTCCAACGTTTAAAGATATTTTATATAATGAAAATTAAATAAAGTTATTTTAGTTACAAATATATTTGATTTGTTTGAATAAAAATAGTTTGCACAATCATTTCTCCTGGAAGCGACATACGTTTTAAAAATTATAAAATGCCCACCATATAAAATTGGACGCTACGCGAGACTTCCAGATTTATGATTTTTCTACCCGATCTTATAAAATTTATACTTTATAGTAATTTGTTATTTATTTATTTACCTACAAGATTTACGGGTGCTTCAATACCTTTTACACAATAATATATCGATTTTAATTTTATAGGTATGGTAAATAAGTTCAATTTAAATTATGAAATATAATTATTTAATTAAAATGAAGATTTAAATTAAATTTAATTAAAAATAATTAGAATGTAAAGAAGAAATATACATATAATCATAAAATATTAATTGAGCTAATAATACAAATTTAATAGTTTATAATTGTCACCAATCGTTTTCAAGAGAATAGTTTTGTATGTATATCTTATAATTCGAATCTTCTAATGGTAGGAAAGTATTAAGTATTAATATTACCACATAAAAAACAACAAAATGTTATAGAAATGTATATATGTAAATCAAACTATTATAACTATTTTTCTTTTTATATGTTTCGTGAATATTATTATACTAGTTTAATTGAATTCAATAATTAAATTACATATATACAGGCTCGGTTACCAGTATACTTATCATAAATAAAAAAAATAATAATATTAATATATTAAATAACAAAAATACATCAAATATTTCATGACTTTTCAAAAACCTCTTGAACATTTTTTTAAAATACATAAAATTTCACTCATTAAGAAAATATAATAAACCAGTCAAATTTAAATGTGCACTATTATCATTTTAGCGATTAAAACTTTAGTTTATTATTAATTGAAATTATTTATATACATTCATAATATTTAAATAAAATTAAAATTGATTTCATTAGCATATGTATAAACCGCTATAACTAAAAATGTTAAATCTGACCAATAAAAGGCATTCATAAATTATTATTTATACTAAACTAGTCAAAATGAAGTATATATTATAAACAGTAAAATATTATGTATTATTATTAAGACATTTATTGAATTCTAATTAAATTAGTTAAATAGTAATCTCTGATTAATTTACAAATAATAATTTTCATAACATTTTAATTAGAACAAATCTTTTACAGTTTACAAATTTTACAAATATTATACACAATTTGCCGTTGTACTGTTTGTATTATTTTTAAAAACACTAAATTGTATATAAATATATTAATAAAATTTAATTTCACGTTTAAACAACAAAAATTAATTATTTTAAATCATAATAATATTAAATTAATTATTAAATGAAAATTGCACAAAATATCTATTGATTTTAAAAAATTATTTTAAATATTAACCAGTTGGTAGTATGTTATGAGATTATAAATCATTGTAATACATAAAGAAAATCCACCCTTCCGCGATCCACGGCTGCAGTGCACTCTTCAGTTTGTAACTCTGCAACTCTGCAAGTTCGTAATCTGCAGCACCCCCGCAGTAGCGCTATCCGCTTTGACTTCGTTATTACGTTTCTGGCATTCGCTGAAGGTAGTTCTAAGCTAACAGGGTCTAATTTAAAGTGGAATTATTATAGTGAGTAAAGCATAATAAATCGGTTTTAAATAATTAATGCTTAATATTTCATGATATATAAAATTATGAGTAAATTTGTATTAATTTATTTATTAATAATATAATTATAACAGTTTTTCATTTGTTATAAATTTATTAAATATAATTGAAATTGTATAAACTGATTTATTGGTTAATGATATATTTTTTAAACTAAAATTAAATTATTGTTACGTTAACAATTAAACTGAAGTCACTAAAATTTACTTAAAATTAATGTATTTTAGATTTCGTAGGATGGAACGATTAAATTTTGATTAAAGGAATATATTAAATAATACATTTTTAATATTTGTATAACATATTAATACATTAATTCCTTCTTTATTCGCTTCAATTGTTTTTTTTCTCATCACTGTTAATATTCTAGGAAGATTGGCTTAACTGTTTTTAACAAGTGTATAAAAACATTTGTATTTATTATTCTATGACCTTGTGAATAAAAAGAAATATTAAAAATATTTATGTTAAAATTCCAGTGTTTAAAAATTAATTTATAATATAATTAAAATGAATGTTGTATTAGTTTAATAAGTCTTATGTCTTATAAATTTTATTAGGAATGAAAAAATTTTAAATGATAAACAAATTTAATAGTAAATAAATATATTTAATATTTTTTTTAAATGTATATTAATAAATATTATATTTTGTTATTTTAGTTATATAGAAAAATATTTTCTATTATTTTCATGAAATTGAAAAAACATGTAAACGGAATATTTTTTTTCTCTAGAGTACTTATATTTCATTTAATAATCTAAGTTTATACAAAAAATATATAAACATTTATTTTCATATTTATATATTGATATTCTAATTTATATCAATATATAGGTATATATATTGTATATATTATTTTTATATATTAAATAAATTTGTTTTATTGTTATTTTATAAACACAATGTATTTATAATACTGTAAATATAATTGTTTAAATAACCATGATTATAAATAAAAATAACTTTGTCAATATATTATTACTATATTTTGATAATGTTAATATGAAAACTATCATATGCCATTGTATATAATTATACTTAATTAAAGTTATATATCGTTTTTAATAACAATTATTCTAATCATTTTACTGATCATTTACAATATATTTTGCATGATAAATAATTTGTCAAGAAATAGATTTACCTTTACTAAAATATATAAATCTATTATGCTCGTATAAAATTAATATTTTCAAATTTGCTTTTGATTTATATTCATAAATTCGCATTTGCTGATTTGCAAGCTTAAAATGGTTACAATGATAAAAATTTATTTCTTTATTTAAAATTATAAAATATATTTGAATTAAATTTTTCACCATGTATTATACAAAAGTAGTATTCTTTATTTTTATAAATCTTAAATTAAATGATTTATAAATATAGCAATACATGTAAGGTTTTGACACTACAATGGGTTCTTTTATAAACTGAATTATTAACATAAAACATAAGCATCAAAATGCTTATATCAAATATATTGTCTTGCATAATATATTTTATTCTACAACTTACAAATGTATATTATAATTATTATTTATATTTTCATACAAAAATGTTCTTTACTAATATTTGTTAATAATATGTCCAATCTTGCAATATTACAACATTTAAATGTATTGTTGTTTAATATAATTTTACAGATTTCTTATATAGCCTTTATAAATTTCCTGCTTACTTTTCATTTAGATATATTTATTTTATGTATAAATAATTATATTCATTTACTTTACTTTTTCAGCTTTATCTTATAAATTGCATTAAAGCTTTAATAAGGAACATATATGAATTGTGTATTAAGATTAAATTATATAAATATTACACTTTCTAAATAAAATACAAGGTAACTATTTAATTTCAGTATATGCAATATACATGTATGTTCCTTTAATAATAATAATAATAATAACACAATTAACACTAAGTGTTATTTCAATTGTATATAATAAATATTTTTTTAGCTGGATTATTATTTAAACATCAATTTTTAGCTAATATTTTTATATTTAATAAAGAAAAAAAATCTTATTTCATATAAGTTTCATCTACTTGTTTCTATTGCAAGCAGTTTCCGGCAAAAAGGTTCTTTTATTTGATTGGTTAATTAAGAGAACGAACTTCACTCTTACACTATACCAGTATCTCGTTTTAGAGTTGTATTCAGTCTATTCAGTTTCTTTCTTGTGTCGCAAGCGTTTGGTTTGCGTTGTATTTTCGTTAGTTTGAACCGGGAAAAGAGAAAGTTTGAGATAAAGTTTTCAACTTGTTGCAACGTAATATATTATAAAATACTTTATTCATGTGAGCACGTTTGAAATATTTTTTTTTTATTTTATATTAAAGATGTATCAATATCAATATTACTGTATTAATACTTTTGTTTATCATTGTTATTTTCTGTTGGTACTGTATATTTTTTCCTAGAATTGTTTTTATAGTTACTATAATTAAATCATAACCTTAATAAATTGTTTTTATTGTTTTTAAAAGTAATAATTTTAATTATTTTTAACTATTTTTTAACATAATTAAAATTGAGTTATCATAACCTATATCAAGTAAGTTTAAATTATTACATTTTTTAGTATTAAAATGATAATTAATATTTAATTCAAAGTTTAGAAATATATATACTATTTAATTTAAAGTTTATTTTTAACTGTTTAAATTCTTGTTTATTTTGATAATTAAACTTAATAATATTCATTTGGTTAAAAATATTACATTACGAGTAAATAACATACATTGAATTATTTTTTATATATATATGTATATGAATATTGTATTATTTTATCGACATAAAATATTAGAATTTTGTGGTAAACATATATAAATTTTATATATTTGAAGATATTTCAGAACAAGATAATAAAATAATATTTGAACCATTTTAGAGGTAATTTTTCTTAGAAATTATTTTTTCAATGCACACGTGGACTATTTTATTTGGTTTCAAAGGGCTAGAGAAAAGATATAGTATAATATATAGTGGATATTGTTTACATTCATATCATATTTTGTATTTTACATGCATGCAAGCTGGTAGATTAATGTAAAGTTTTTATTTGTCAGTGTATTTCGTTATTGATACATCCTTTAAATATATAATAAATTAACGAATAAATACTTTAATAATTTTATTTTCAATTAATGTTTATATTTAAAAGCAATTTAATTGTAAATCTGGAAAGATACTAACATCTTTAACACATATAGAGCTTTCTATTTGTAATTAAAAATTTATTATCGTAAGATGAATAATTAATAATTAAATTATAAAAAAGCTGATTTAAAGTAATTTGTTATAAATATATACAAAAAGTTTCTTTTGTTGAAAAGTATACAAGACATTATTTGAAATTTTATAATGATCAAGACATTGTTATAGGAACATTGTTCTTTTTTAATGATTATAATTTAAAAGTTTTGTTTTATAATATATTGCTTAATGTAATAATTTATTTATAATTAAATATTTTATGAATTAAAAATAAAGTTAACTTTTATATTTCATATTTAGTTACAATTTTTAACAATTTTTACATTATGCTTTTTAATAAAACATATTTTGCAAACATAAATTTAAAAAAATACGGTACTTAAAACAATTTTCCAATTGGTAGTTTAATATCTGAATATTTATATTAAAAAATATATATGTATATATATTTGTATTATAAGTATTATCAGATTTAAGTATTCCATATGGAAGATTTGTTACCATGGTCCTTAATCCATTGATAATTTATACATTGACCTTTATAGTTGTTGTCGAAAAAGAAGGGATAAATTGTGAATGAGAGAGATGTGAATTTTCAACACAGTTTATTCTGTAACGTTTCAAACTTCATTTGGAAAGAGTAAACATTGTGAAAGGGCAAATCAGCAAAATGCCGAAGGACAATCGGAATCGGTGTGTAGAATATTTTATTTTATATATGTACATTTTATGAATTAAAGATTTCATAATGAAATATTATATATAATCTTTAAATACATTTAATATTATATTTATTTATTAAGTCAAATATTTTTTGTCATAATTATTTCTTTTATTTATTAATTTAAATGTATTTATGTAAGATTTTATTAAAGATAGGAACACAATTGAAAAAACTAACAAATAGGAAATTTTTAGTTTTAATTTAACTTGTTTTACTTCATTTATAAAATCTTAAATTCATGAAATAAAAATAATTTCGTTAATATAGAGTAATAATGATAATAAAATAATATATTGTTTAAATGATATAAGTGAAAGTTTTCAAAAGATGAAATATATTCATATTTAATATTTATCACTTAATTTTAATCATGGTTTATATAACAGTTAAGTATTTTAAAAAATAATAATTTAATGAGGTATACAATTGTAGTTTTCTTTATAATATTTTTTAAATTTTAATATAGACTATTTGATATATATATATATATATATATATATATATATATGCGAAGGTGCTTTGCGGGACTGTGCTTGTGTTTATAATTTATATTTATTTTTATTATTATTTATAATAAGGAATGTAATTCTGAAGGAGTAGGAACTGATTCTGTTTAGGAAAAATAATAAACTTTTTACCTATGTAAGGATGTTTATTTCAAAATATAAACACATTTCTTGTTCTTTTAATATTGTAATTCTATATTGAAAGGAAATTTTATGATATTGCAACAATATTATAAACATTAATAAATAGTAATATTTTAATTAATTTATTTAATATATGTTTGATATAAATAATTGTTTTTAGTTTGTATTAAAACTGTTGTATTTTGATCATTTAATATACTACAAACAGTTAATAATTATATATTTTAATAACTAACATTATTTAACTTTTAGACATCATTCACATTACTCGTATTCCTCGAGGAATACTGAGAGAGATAGAGACAGATCTCCACGAGATCGTGATCGTTCGCCAAATTATTCTCGGGACCGTGAACGACAGCGGGAATATTATCGCAATTCTCCACCCAGGAGGGGTTATCAATCATCTGGATATCCTACTCCACATCCTTACAGCAGTAGTTATCCACAGGCATCATACATGTCTGATCAGAGAAGGACATTTGCACGAGGCCAAGGTGGTCAAAGACAACCTCCTCAACAACAGCAATATTCACAACATCCAAGAGAAACAGAAGAGAGACCAAGTCCTTCTACATCTGCATGGACTGCTCGTGGTGGACCACAGCCTGGATATTCTCGACAAGCCAGTCAGCCATCAACTGCAGTGAGTATAATTTTTTTAATGTTATCGTGTTAATTATAATTCAAATAAACTGAATTTAATTTTCACATAATTGTAAACAAAATGCTCATAATTTTTCTTGTTTAAAATTTCATTCTTTAACTATTAAAATATATTTATTTATAGGGAAGTAGTTCAGGTGGCCGTGCTAATTTAAGATTAGGAACTCGCAGTGATGACCCAGCAGCATTAACCTCAGAAGAAGGAAAATCAGAAGGAAAAACTGTAGGCCGTGGAAACTGGCGAGGAGGACGTATTCTGCCAGCAGAACTTTTAGTAACACGTGACAAAGAATTAAAAAGCAAAAAAGGTACATTATTTAATATTCTATTTTTCAATGAAACTTTAATAATAAGTACATATAATTTTTTCAAATACTAACAATGAACACATTCTGCAGGTGTTACTGGGAAAGCTGTACAGTTACAGGCAAATTATTATAAGTTACTTTCTAGAACTGATTGGTGTTTGTATCAATATGCTGTAAAATTTGAACCTGAAGAAGACAAATCATCTACTCGAAAAGGATTATTAAGAACTAAAAAAGATGATCTCAAAGCTTATATATTTGATGGATCAATTTTGTATTCTAGTAACAGATACAGTGATGTATGAATAATTTTATAGTTGATAATATTAATTTGTTCTTTACTTATTTCATATAATAATTTAATTTTTTTACAGTCATTAGAATTTTTTGTAAAACGGAAGTCTGATGATAAAGATATTAAAATAACAATAAAATTTACAAAAGAGATCAGCAAAAGTGATTATCAATATTTGCAATTTTTCAACATCATTATGAGAAAATGCTATGAACAATTAAAATTGCAACTTATCGGTCGAAATTATTTCGACGTTGGCAACAGGGTATATATTTTTATTATTTCAATCTAAATTTATTTTAGATAAATATATTGATTTCTATAGAATTGTAATAATGATTCATTCATATTTTCAATCTATTTATTTTTATTTTATAATATTACTTCATAAATATATAATTCACAATGAAAGAACATTTTATGTATAATGCAGAACTTAATTGAACAATTATATTTTTAGTACTTGGTGCAAGAATTTGGTCTTGAATTATGGCCTGGGTATGTAACATCAATTCGACAACATGAACGAGATATACTAATGTGTGCTGAAATTACTCATAAAGTAATGCGTCAAAATAATTTATTAGATACGCTTAATCAGATTTATCATCAAGATAAATATAATTTCAGGGTAATTACTAATGTATTATAATAAATATTTGTTTTGTATAATTAACATTCAAATATAAAAATAATTGCTTTGTGTAATAGGTAATAATATTATATATCTTTCTATTTCTTAGGATAAATATATGAATGCAGTTATTGGACTGGTTGTTATTACTGATTATAATAACAATACATACCGTATTTCTGATGTTGATTTTGATGTAACACCTTTATCAACATTTAAAAAAAAAGATGGTACTGAGGTAACTTATAAAAAATACTATATGGAAAAATACCAAATTGCAGTGAGAGAAGAAAATCAACCTATGTTGGTTACCCAATCTAAACCTAAAGATAGACGTGGGGGCCAAGCTGATTTTGTTTATTTAGTACCTGAATTATGTCGTGCTACTGGTAATAATAATTAAATAATTATAAGAATTTACGAAACTTTTTATGTAGCTTCAAATTATTTTGTATAATTAACATTACATTAAATAAATTCATATTTGGATTATTATGATACTAACAAGATTCTAAACTCTTACAATTTTGGATCTGTTTTGTTTTAACGTTTTTTTATGATGTATCGAATTAAAATAATTGTATATATAAAAAATATTAATTTTTCTTAAAAAACACAGAATTAAATTTAATATAAATTGAAATACCGTTCTTAATAGCAACTAATAAATGTTTTTATTTTATTAACAGGTATTACAGAGCAAATGAAAAATGACCGTAATCTCATGAATGGTTTAGCTGAACATACTAGAGTTAGTCCAAGTGTTAGAATTCAAAAGCTTTTAGCTTTCAATGCTAGACTTCATTCCAACAAAGAAATTGTTGAAGAATTTAAACGATGGAACTTAGAATTAGACAGAAACCTTGTCGAAATTTCTGCTAGAATTTTAGAGGATGAAATGATATATATTGGAAAGAGCAAGGAAATAAAACCCATTAATGCCAATTGGACTAAAGAGCTAAGATCCCATGATATGTTTACACAATGTCCTTTGCGACAATGGTTCATTGTTTACCCGAGATTTGCAAGTCAAGACATTAATGTATGTTATTTTCTAAGCTTAACTTATACAATTTCTAATTTAACATTATTTTGTTTAAATTTTTTAATTTAATGTTTTTGGTTTTTTTAGAAATTTATCGGGTGTTTAATCAAGGTTGGTCAAGGATTCCGTCTTCAAATCGACCCTCCTATTCAAATTGAATTACGCGAAGATAAGGCAAGTGATTATACAAACGAAATTGAAAAAATCATGAGCAGACAAACTCCACAACTTATTTGTTGTATTGCCGCAAATGTTCGCGCTGATCGTTATTCCGCGATTAAAAAAAAATGCGCTGTAGATAGACCAGTTCCTAGTCAAGTTATTTTAGCAAAAAATTTGAAGAAGGGTATGTCTATTGCTACAAAAGTTTGTATTCAATTGAATTGTAAACTTGGTGGAGCTCCATGGACTGTTAAAATACCAATGGAAGGACTTATGGTTGTTGGATATGACGTTTGTCACGACACAAATAACAAGGATCATGATTTTGGTAATTTTTTTATATTATTACTAAAATTACTTCAATTTTTTAATTAATTAAACAATTAAATTATTTATTATTAAATTATGAACAATTGCTTCTGAAATAACAAAAATTAAGCTTTAAATCCATCTATAATATTGTAGAAATAATGTATTTTGTATTAAAATTTATTTCTATAAATTTAAATACAATTAAATTTATTATTGATCTGAAAACGTATTAAATTAATTTTTCAGGTGCAATGGTTGCTTCACTTGATAGATACTGTACACGATACTACAGTACTGTATCTGCTCATAGATCTGGTGAAGAATTGTCGAACTTTTTCGCAATAAATTTAGTAAAGGCATTACGTAAATACGAAGAAATTAATAAAAATAGACCAAATCGAATTGTAATTTATCGAGATGGTGTAGGAGAAGGTGATGTCGCTTATGTCGTAGAACATGAAATTGCAGCTATTACACGTGCTCTGAATGAAGCTTATGGTGATCCAAACCTTGTGAAATATGCATTTATCTTGGTAACGAAACGTATAAACACGCGTTTCTTTTACAATCGTTCAAATCCACCACCGGGTACAGTTGTCGATGATGTAGTTACTAATCCTTTGAAATACGATTTTTTCCTCATCTCGCAACACGTTACTGAAGGAACTGTTACACCAACGGCATACAGTGTTCTGTTTAGTAATTGTGGTTTGGCTCCAGATAAGCTTCAAAGGTTAACGTATAAACTTACACATATGTATTACAATTGGTGCGGTACAGTACGTGTACCTGCACCTTGCCAGTATGCGCATAAATTGGCGTTCTTGGTTGCGCAAGCTATTCACAGACCTCCTGATGCTGCTCTCGAAAGTATTCTTCACTTTTTGTAAATTATCAATTTACTTCTAATTTTATTATATTGTAAGTTTATATTTTGTTTTTCATTTTTTTTTTTCCTTTAATTTTGTGTGAAAAAGTAACAAGTTTATAATACTTTTTTTCTATAATAATTAGATGATTTAATTACAATTTTTTAAATACATTTACGTTTATTTTTGGCAACTTTTGTAATAAGAAATCATTTTGTTTAGTACAACAAATCTAAAGATTTTTTTTTTATTTCACGAACGAACTTAGTTGTACTGTATATTCGTGTGTAAATGTTTCCGTTACATTTATTGTAATGTAAATAAATGACGATGGGATGACGATCTTTTAAGTTACTAGACGAATGTTTTGTTTTTATTTTTTTGCAATTAATAATCAAATCCTAAAAATTTTAATTTTACTTAAAATTAATAAAAAGTTTATTTTTAAACGGATTGATTAATTGCAAGTTGAAATAATGTACGTACAAATTATAATATAAACAAGACTTTATAAGGAATGTATTTGCGCTTTCAATATTCCTGAAGTTCCAAAGATATATTAAGTGCAAAAATATTCTGTTTTAAGGATTTAAATAAAATTTGTATTTTCTAATATATAAATATAAGTTCTTAATTTCGTATACCTCCAATAATCACTCATTTCTAGTTTTTATATCAAGAAAGATTATAAATTTATTTTAAAACTGATACCATTTACTTGGAAAGAATTTGAGAAGTCTTTTTGTTTAAATAATGCATATAATGTTATTTGTTAAATAACAAATAACTTAAATCATGTATATTAAATATTAAGTATAATAAATTCTGAATTATAATTAGTATTAAGCAACAAAAATTATTTAAGTAATATAATAAAATTCATTTATGGTATAAATAATATCATAAGCAGTTGTATTATTT
>JABFQC010000589.1:0-25452 GCA_022817085.1 Psilanteris sp. ZL-2020
CAGTTTACACTGTGTACCTGCTGGTTCTCTGTACGCGACGCAACGTTATTCCGTGAGACTGTGACTTGGTGGCGCAGTTTTTGCACAATCCTGATGCATTTTCTGCGACATACAATGTCCAAATTAATGTAATGATTAAAATAGTCAACGCTGATAAGCTATTCTCAATTATTGCTGTTAGCAGCATGAAAAAAATTGACTATTGAATTGATTAAATTTTTAATTATTAATATCTACCAGAGAGTCCATAACATGAATTTTAAAATATATAAATACAGCATTGATATATATATATATTAATAATATCTACTAAATTTGAAAACAGTTTATTAATCATTGCGAAGGGTCTGTGCACGGACAGTTATCATTATTCAATTTTTACAATTAAATTTGCTCCCAATCTTAATCAACTTTATTGGAAAACTTCGCTAACGTTGATTCGATTTTCAGTAAATACATAGAAAATTGGTTCTACGCATACGCATCCTTTGTTCCTCAAATAAAAATTGTTCACCTTTTAATTCCCTCGGATATTCGTAGAGTTCTTCGAAAATTCAATTCATATTTTTTTTATATTTTTTAAATGCCTACGCGGTAGTCAACGCGCGCCTATTTTCAGTTACTCTTATTAGACTGTTGTACGAGTTTTGCAAGTATAGCACGAAACAAATTTTATATGAATTTGAACACGCATATTCCATTATATATAACGAATTCGTCTGAACGAGAACGATTGGAACTTCAATTGTGCAATATATATATTTTTATACGAGTTTACTAACGTTTTTGTAAGCATATATTATATATATATATGTCTCGTGGTTTGAAATGGATACATATATACACCGTTAGTTACATTGTTTTAAACCGAATCGTTAATGAAAATTTCCGGTTTAATATACTATGATTGCACGGTGAGAAAAAAATTCGATTACAAATTATTAAACTTTTTTCACGTACCGAAATATATTTGAAATGTTAAATAAATGAAATAATAGTAAAATAGAATTTTAAATTTGTCTTAAAAATTACAGTCAAAATGTCGCATTTGAATTTGAAAGACAAATTTAAAGTTTGAAATCACAAGTCTAGTTTCTTTCATTTTATATACTAAAATTAGAATTGTTTCTCAAATATTCGAATCAATAATTATACGCTTAAAAATAAATTATTTAACGCGTATTTTTGATTGATTCGAAATTTGGCAACATTAGACAAATTATATTTATATATAATGTCTGATTGAAAAACAAGTGACAAAATTTTAACATAACAAATGCGATTCAAACACAATTACGTTATATATAATATGTTTAGTTTGTCAAAAAAATTACATTTCGAATAAAGCAAATTGGTTTTGATAAAAAACGATTACCAAAGTCGAATTAAAATTACGTTTAAAACAATTCACATTCTACTGTTATTGAATTTGTCTTTTTGACTTGTAAGTTATTTGTATGAAAATTACGCTTGAGATTGTTGTAAAATGTTGTCGAGGAAAGAAGCAACGACTTTGCTTGGAAAACATTTTTGATTACAGAGTGTTGTATTTGAAGAAGAAACACTCTGAAACTTTTTTGAAGGGCGTATTTCAAGATTTTACAAGCAAATTTTATCGGCTTATAATTTTCTCTGTTTCTTATCCTTCGCGAATTTAATTCAGTTTTATGAAAATATTATTCAAGGTCTCGTAATCTGCTAACAATATTATATATTTTATATAAATTGTTCATTATTGTAATAAATCATTTATACGAATCGTTTATTTCTGAAAAAGCAATATTTTCATAAAATCATTTACTGAGAAAAATGTTACAATTGTAACATGCTTTATAGCACTTATATCGATTTAAGGAAAAAGCATGCGTTTTAAAAAGAAAATGTATTCTTGTCGTCATAAATTACGTTGCTTTAAAATGCACAGTCAACATTTCCTGCCTTGATAAATTCTTAAACGACTACAAAAGAAAGACCCTAAAATTAGCAGGGCCGATATCGCAAACAAAAACGCGTGTAAAATTAAGGGCGTGTTAAATGAACAGGCATTCCATAATAAATATAAACAGATGTTTTCTGATTGTTATTTTGTTTTTAAATCTTCTGATATATCGATAACGCGTAGTTGACAGAAACTACCTGGGTATGTGTAAAAATTAGTTACAGATAACTATAAAAGTGATCTTTACAATTTCAAAAGCTATTATATTTTGACTTTGTCAATGTACAGAACAATTTACTAAATGGTGAAAAATGTCATTATTTTTAATCAAAACGAATAACAAATAACGAATAAGCATAAACATAACAAATAACATTTATTTATGCTTCTAAAAAACAACAACATTTCTGCATAAATTAATTTAAATTTCATTTAAATTTTAGCTAATTTTAGAAAAATATTTAAATGATACCATCAATTACGTATCGATATTACTATATTTTGGATTGATATTGACCCCGAAACAGGTTCAATTGTGTCTATTGCCGTTGTCTGACTTGAATAATGTTGATTAAATGATAAACAGAGTTTCTTAAAACTGATAAATTAGAATGCTAAAAGAATCGAATACTTTTAAATTGATGAATGCGAATAGTATCACTGATACGATTTTGTACTGCGAATGAATTTCATATATGTTTAATATATGGATGGATGTATTGTGTTGTGCATGTTCGTTAGAGCGTGTGTATACCTGCGCGCATAAATTAAAAATATCTGTATTTGATGATACTTGTAGAGATAAATCCCACATCGAATCAATTTACGTAATAATAATGATATAGGCAAAGTAAATTAATTTTTCAACAATTCTGAAACATTGTAATAATATGTGTGTCAATTTCAAAGTAATGCTTAAATTAAATTAAAACTATATGTCATATTATTAACTACCAAATGTTATTGTTATCCATTAGATAATACATTCCAGTACATGCATATATTTTTTTATATATATTTGTTTAAAATTCAGTAATTTCTAACTGTTATATTATTATTTTACCCGCGAGTTACTGTGTTTTGAATACTTATTTTATAATAATAATGAACTCTCAATAATTAATGCAAGTTTTAATTTAATAAATTATTAATTAAATTGAGATATGATTTGATTTTGATTCTATATATTTCTCAAAATAATGTTAATCTATTTTGGTCGAAAAAACGTACATCTGCATAAAGATATCGCAAATAATGAATCGAATTGCAAGGAACGTTGAATCGATTATCGTTAATTGCGATATTCATTAAGAAGTGATTTCATTCCGCGTTTTCATCGAGCTACTTTCCGTACGAAACTTGCACCGACCTTACGAATTCAAGTGTGAATTCAGTTCACCAATTCAGGTAGAAAATTTCTTTGACGACGCGTTGTTTGCGGCTTTGATCAGACATCGACTTATTTGGGGTAAAAAACAAGGGTACATTTTTAACCGGGTGAGCCACGAAATTGTCAATGATCTTTGACGCCGTATAGCTCCGCGTTTTGCTGATCGATTTCGCTTTTCGTGACTCGAGACAGTGAGTAGAAATTAATTGAAAAGATCGCGTGAGCGACTCGTCGATTTTCGACGCCTTCAAACGAGACTTCAATTTCTGACATAATTATTGTTAATATTTAGTTTTAAACGTAGTTATTTTGAACTCGAAGACATTTTCCAGCGCCAACATCTTATGTCAGAATTTGAAAATAATTGAAAAATAAAAAGAGCAAAATTAATTTTTCGTCATGTTTGCGTTCTTCGCTTAGCAAATCAAACATTCAGCTTGAAGAGGGACAATAAATGACCCGAAGTAAGTTGATTCTAGCGTTTTTTGATTGGGCCAAATAAAGTGGTTAACTCTTTCGATATTATTTAGCGTTTCGTTTAGTACAACGCGGCGTACACTTTTCACCTGCATTTAGTCTACAGATTAATTTAAACTCGTCAAACTTTCTCCGTGCAATTTTTTGTACAAATCGTTGCAACACAATATCGCAATGATTTACGTTTGACTCGAATTAAAAAGCACGCTTCGTTCGTTCGAAACTCGACTCATTTAACAACTAACTTCTAATGTAAAAATAATAAACATTTTGAATGCGTTGCGGGTCTGATTGACGCTACAGCGTCTCAAATTGTTCATGTAATTGCGATTTGCCGTCGGAAAATAAAGCAGCAATTAATTTAATATCATAATAGAAACGAAGATTACATAATTTCGTGAATAGTTGAGACCGGTTTAATTCGGGCGTGTTTAAAAAAGACCGAGTTATAAATACTTGGCTTCGTGCATCAATTATTTCGAAGGCGCGTTATAGCAATGTTGCGCCGAGCGTTATAAGCTTTGTTGATATTGTAGGGGATAAAAGTTTCGAGCGCGGGAGAACGTATTGAAATCATTCATAGCAAAGTTCGTCACACGCCCTTACTCGCCCCCCTCTCCCCGTGCACGCGACAACTTTTGAAACTTCGCAAAGGGAAAAGTCCTTATTCATACTTAAAATTTGTCGAATCGCTGCGTTACAAGGGATGACGTTACTAAAACTTATTAGAACATGCATTCTTCATTAGAGACGGAACATTTTACGCGTGACATTGGCCCCGTTTATTTCCGGAGACAAATAAAAAGTGATCGACTTGTGGTTGAACGTGACATAATGCGTTTCGTACGCTTATTTTTTTTCTCGTCAACTTATTTGTATATAATTCTTTGCTTCGTATTATTGCTTCAAAGTTGCTACAAATTTGTTTAACTATGTATTTGCTTACGTGCAGAAAAAAGTTTCAGCGAAAATGATTAAAAGTTCAGTAAATATTATGATTCAAAACATGGTAACTCATGGACAAAACATTGATGAATGTTTGTAAATATATACCGAAAAGTTGAGGAATTTCTAACTGATATTTTACTGTGTTTTGAATATAATATTTACTGAACTTCTAGTCATTTTTACTAGAACTTTTTTCTGCGTGTATAAATAATATGAACAAGCTTTTATTCTATATTAAGTACAAACAGTTATTATTATACCATAAATAACTTTGCAATTGTTTATTGTTCATTATATTTATATGTTCCTTGCTCTTGTTATTTTTATATTAACTTTATATATATGAAAAAATAAACGTATATTTTTCCTCACGACTGTACTTGATAATCCAAATTGGCTTCTTATTATTTATAAAAAAACATAATAAATATGCATGTAATATTTTTATTTATCCGTTTATATTCTTTTGAATCCACTAATTGGCTTATACAAATTGTGTGATTGTTTTATTATAAAATTTGATTAAATATATATCTGTAATTGTAAAAGTTGACCAATCGTAAAATTCTAACTGAAATGATGAACGATTACCTTGGCTGCGAATTGTAATTAAAATCTCGGTGATTTTTCTTACTCATTTGTTCAACAAATAAAACATTTACAAAAATGCACGACAATTAAATTTTACTGCACGGGGCATATACGTTATCTTTAAGTATTTACGAGCAAGTATAATGTTGAATACAACGAGAATGCAAATTATTTGTATGAAAAATTCTAAAGCACAGGTAGTAAAGGTCACGATTGGACATATTTTGATATATAAACTAAGCGAAAATTAGAGTGCGCGACATTCGAGACACATTGGACCATTGAATTAGTCGCTAACAAAAACAATTGCCGAAACGATTGCTACAGAGTTGGGAACTTTGATTAATTATTCGGGCAAACTTTAATTTTGCCGAATCAAATTGCAAACCGTATGCAACATTTTGAGTTAAATTTATTTTCTCTGCAATTGAATGAAACGTTTCAAATTTGACTATTATATGTACCATAACTCTAACAAATAGCAAATGGGTTTATTTTTATAGCAAATAATGCTAAAAATAATTATCTGCGGTTATTAACCGTCTGAAATCCAATAACTTGTATTTTAGCGTTGTCTTTCTTAACTTGTTCACGGTTAAAAGTATCCTGCGAATGGGTAGCATCTCGATATTACCAATTACATTGGTACGCCGAATCACCGTATTGACTTATGAAAATACTTATTTCCATTCGACGTTTACTCCATTGCTTTTACAGGACGGTGCATTCGAATGGCTTGGACTATTTAATTTATAACTAATAAACAATTTTGAAAAATAACACGCACAGAAAAGTGTTGTTAAGAAATGCTTCTTAAGAAACAATTACGTTAATATACATACCCGGTTTATGTTGGCCATACTTATTACCAATGTACAAAGTTTATAACATTGTTATTAAAGACGACATTAAAACTCGGAAAGTTAAAAGAAACTGCAGCAAGACAAGAAACGAACGATTCGGAAATATAATTTGTGGGGAAACGAAGTAAATCTTAACGAGTATATTTCAGTGAAAGACGTTTCGATACGGATTACGCTTAGACTCATAAATTTGACTGCGTAATTTTTTCCGTCAAATTTTGCTTCTTTGCGTTTTGCTGCCAAAATATTGATTTTCGTCTTCGGGATCGTACCGTCGGGACGAGTGCAATTTTGCGGACAGCGCCCCCGTCCGTTTAGCGCGGCGAGCCAACTCGTTTTCTTTCGCGTCGTTTTTTCTCATCTAAAACTTTATTGTTAAGTGCAACGAGCACTTGGTATCCGCGCGCGCGCGCTCACGTACAGCTGTGTTGCCGCGTTCGTGTGAGTGAACGTCACGCGTGCGATCTCGTTCGGCGACGGCGTCGAGAACGTAAATATATCGGTTTCCAGTAAAAGGAACACAAGTGTCGCGGCTCATGAATACGGGTCAGTACATCGCGCTGAATACGCTGTCGCGGCTCTCTTGGCGCTGACAAAATTACGTAAGGCCAGAACGAAACCCGTTTAAATACCGACTCCGGCGTAATCGCGCGGAGACTCTTGTCGAGTTCAGCCAAACACAATATGTGCATTAATCGTGTAAATTTATGTCCATCTGCGCGCGTGAATCTCCCTCCGCCCCCCTCTCTTTCTCTCTCTCTCTCTCACACACACACACACACACAGTCCTTTTCTTTAATTAAACAACGCCTATCGTACGTGCAATTTCTCGCTAACGCTAAACGACTCCCGGCAGCAAATAACCCACGCGCGAATCGCCGATGAGCCATTTGCAAATTACATTTTAATTTCGGACAAACGCACGCTGATAATGGTTCGTGGAAAAACGCAACAATTGGCGCGCCCGACTTTTACTCTTCTTGCCAGGGATGTTTACGTATATATACGTCGTCGACGGTAGACTATTTGCAAAGAAATTAATCATTTCCGCTGTGTAACTTTCGAATCGAATTTCCGTGTTGCGTCATACATTCTGATGATAACGGATTGAAACATGTGCGCGATTTAAATATTTGATTTTGAACAACATATGTATATGTTTTTGCTCTCGAAAACGAACGCAAAGGCAAATTTTTGAACTTAAAGCATGCAAAAACGCGTCGCGTAATAATACATTTCGGCTTTTTTGTTCTTTAATTTATCGACTCGCTTTGGCTTCAATAAATAATGAGCAGCAATTCCAAGCGCCGTGCCATTTTTACGCGCGCGCAAGCGCACGTGTTTACATTCGACCAAAAGGACGAGTAAAAGGAAGCCGTGACATTTGAGTTGAATTTGGCGAAAGTTTGTTAGTTGCGTTTAACGGCAAATGTGGCGTTGCCTCGATAATCAATTTGCCCAAAAAATATTAGCACTTGCGCGCGCTTATATGACGCCTTGTTTCGCGGTTGCGCTCGAATGTCTGGATGCATCGACCAATTTGACTTCGAAATACAAAGTAACGATATATATATTTCATTCACTCTGCTGCCAACGATGTGTTTTTACATTCCAATTACAGACGAATGGGTCAACAGTCTGAGCTATGCGTGTTGGTTGTTAAATTAATTTTAATGTATTTTGTATTTAATTCAATATACGTAAAATGTGGACAAAAATTGTATAAATAAATGAACAAAAAAAACGAAGAATGAAATGCGGCGGACCAAAAATGAAACGGTCGTTTGCGAAAACCGACTCGTTCTTATAAAAAATTGAACTGCAAAACACCGGCAGAATAAAGCGTGATTTTTATTCATTAAATCAAATTTGTCGAGTTTTTGTTCGGCACAGAAAAGTTTTAGCGGAATGTTATTGTTCGAAATTTGAAATAAAGCAAACCGTGAAATTTGAATTTAAAATATCTTCGGTCTTTATACGATTTATTAAAAAGCGCGCAGCAGCGGTGGGGTGGCCGAATTGGCATTCCGTTGGTTCGCATAGTAAGCCGCGTTCCAATTGTTAAATTTGCACCGCGAACCCGTTTTTCCTTATTTCCAAAATTTGCTTAGTTGCGCACCGCCCACAATAGATAGCGCGCAAAATCGCGTCTATTGATTTACAAGTGTTGATTTGATTTTGTTTATGAATTGCAAGCCCCGAGTGCGTGCCGAGATTCGCGCAAGACGCGCGGCATCTAAAATTATTCATTCAGTTCTCGCGACGAAAATAATTCACGAATTACGGCGCACGAAAGACCCACATTTTTGGCAGCATTCTAAACAAGTGAACGCAAATATAGGCAGGGTCGATACGCGCATTGCGACTCATTTTATGTTCGCTTTTGATGGATTTTAACGCGATTCAAGTGGTTCATTGTAACAACATCTGGCGCCGAGAACAACACAATAGATCGAAGCGTAACTCAATTCGAGTCAAATATTATAAAACATTTACACTGTTACTATTTAAGTGCTTTGGCGTAGAAAAATTCGTTTGAAAAAAAACGTGACAGTTTTGTTGTTTTCCTCCAAAGCTTGTCCCTCTTGTAAAATTTGTAACACTGGAATTTTCAAGCCAGCCTTAATTCCTCTGATCTTGAACTGCAACGTCCATCAGACCAAACTCTGATCCAATCATAACAATCGAAAAACTAGTTTTCCGTGCTATTTATAAACCCGATGCAGACAATACGCGCGGTCGTTAAGAGAGTATTTCCTGCCGGACGTATAATTGAATACTGTTTTTTAAATGAAAGGCTCTCGAATCAACGCAATAACATAAATTATCCTAAAATGACTATACTCGTGTTCAGAAAATAAAGGTAATTAAGAAGTTTGTGGCAGCATTAACGCTCCGAGCTTATTATACAAGGTGTCTCAAGATAACGTCCATTCAACGATCAAAACATCGTCCATTACAATAATCGTTATAATATTTATAATCATACGTCAATTTTTTATTTTAAGGTTTTTAGAATAATAGCAACTTCAAACCAATGCACTGTGAATTTTAAAATTTAACGACATACATTAATAAATGTAATTGCATAACTATAGTTGTAGCAAGTTGGCTTAACTTTCCGTGCCTTTCTTCTCCCAGTAATTACAAAATCAAAAAGTGCACGGAGACAATTTGATCGGCTTTTCCGACGCGTCGTCAATTCGATTACAAAAGCTACGCTGGCGTCGATTCCAGAATAGTTGACGAGTTTCGATTAATATTTTGAACGAGTCGTTGTTCCACAGTCATAAACTATTTCGACGCGATATCGCGGGATAGTTGTAAAGTTCCTTCCCTTTTTTTCCTTTACAATTCGTATCTAAGTAAGCGCGACGCAAAGTTTTTGTATTGAATAAAATATTGTTCGGTTGGCGGTGGCGCAAACTTTGTTAGATTACTTCGAGTTACTTGGTGTAATTTGGGAATTGTTCGGAATTATTGCAATTAATTATAACTTGTTACGATGCCGGTTGGAAAATTGTTAGCCGCTCTTGAAAAAGTTGTTATTTTATAACTGTTTGCGCGTTTATAACTGTATCATTTTATTAGATTTTAAACTTGCATCGGAAAAATCGCAAACTTATATACAAATATAACGAATAACTGAATTAATGTCAGATGAGAAGAAATACAAAAATAATTTGGACCAAATTACTGTATAATATAGTCAAATTATGAACATTTTTATTATATACGCACAGCAATATTTGTTTTAAACAAACTAATGCTTTTATAAATAAACATAATTCATATACATAGTAATTTTCGATATTATTTTTCTCATTGTGTGTTCGGTGCAATATTTTTCATTCGACATTACAACATTGTATTATACTAAAGATATGTGAATAGTATATGAATCAAAAATGCTAAGAAACCATCCATTTTACCAGCTATTAATGGTAGTATGATTTTTATTTCTTAGGACAAAAACATCGTTTCTGTAAATTACTAAACATTAAAAAGTGATACCGTCTTTCTGTAGTTTCCAAAGTATTACATTATTATGAAAACTATTACACAGAAATTTCATAAACTGTATTAATAGAAGCAGTAAATTGAAAGGTATTGGGTTTCTGCTTTTATCATTTCAGAGTTAAACCATGAATAGTATAAACCTTTGTTGAATTTATGTAGTATAAAACACACACACGTATCCATATTTCCGTAAATTTACCGTAATATTTCCGTTAAAACTTTATTTTGAATACCGTGATATAAATATAACAAAGTTGCCATTAATATTATTAGACAAAAGAATATCACATAATTATAGCATTGAAAATCAGTTCAAAGCTGGTCTTAAACAAAAACACAAACACATACGTTATCCTCGTGAATTGGTTTCTTGAAACGGATTTACCTATCCCCTCATATACTAGCGCAATTACACTCAGATATACATTCTTCCGAAATAATAATAACAGCAGTTTATCGTCTTTTATCTAATAATTGCAAGGAATCAAATAGAAAATTATACTAATCATATATATATATGTTTGTTATTGTAATAAGAGTTGAAAATTTGGTTTGATTTCTTTTTGAATTGCCACACAATAATATTACGAATACGTAATATTATACACGGATGATGTAGTTTGACATTAATATTTTCTTTATATATTTCGAAATATTATACAAAACGACGCAATACAATTAAATTCAACTTTTTTCCTTTTCAAATATCGACAGTCATTAAATTATTATTATTTTATAAGAATACAATTTAACATCAAATATAAATAGATTGTTTTATTAGAAGGATTGTCAACTTTCATAACAGGAACGAAACGAATCGTTAAACTAGACTGTGCAAAATCAAAATATCGGCAACAGTATTGTACACCGGCGATGTGCGAGCTGACGCGCAAATAGCCGTATATCGCTATCGAGTTGTATTTAACGGTGGAATCGTTAAATACATCTATTTTATTCACGACTGAATCGATGACCTGAGTGAATTGCGAGCGTATTTCTCTTCGCGTGGTTAACGACTCGCAAACTCCATTATTTTTGACTGAAAAGCAAACCTAATATGAGCAAATTGCTGTCGACTGCGCCGCAAAAAGGACAATACAATATATGTAAGCGAGAAAGTCTCAGATCTGAAAATAAAACTAACCAACGGAGCGACGAAGCCGACACAAACCAAAGGCCAAATTAAAAAATGACGCGCTCCGCTATTTAGTTGTCAAACGCATAATGTATGTAAAAGTCGACTTTGCGAAAAGTGAAAGCTCGCGAAAGAAAGAAAACGCTTTTTATACGCTTGCAAATAGCAGTTTGTTCTGTCGAAAGAACCGAGCAAAAAGTCGTCATTTTCTCGTATTGGACGTTTTAACTAATTGCACCTTAATCCGAATGATTTTTTAATCAGCCTTTTCTGAAATTCGCCGCGCCTTTTACGAGAATTTAATCGCTAAATGTCGTGTAAAATTTTCATCTTAATACATTTGAAATTATAGAGATTACTGTATGGAGGCGCAAAATTCGGACAGAGGGAGAAACTTTAATGAAATACATTTGAATTAAAGGCCAACAAGGGTATTAAACATTGGCTTAGGCGCGATTTAGAATTCAATTCGTTTACTCGTAACAATACAAACTAAATCGAAAAGAACTTTCAGTTTGAAAAGTTAATGGTTGTTATGAACTTTGGGCTAAATTTTTCATGATTTCTAAGTACCTTGACTTTTCCAGGGGTGAAAGTCTTTCGGTTTCTTTTGTTCACTTCAGTCAGCCATAACGGATGAAAAAATAATTTAATCAAAATTGCCGCTTATGGAAAAATATGTTAATAATTCTGTTACGTTGGATCGTTGTTAAAAAAGTGTTGTAACAGAAACTCTAAAATTATAAATTTATAAATGTTATATTTCAAAAAAAAAAGTAATGATTGCTTCATTTAACCTTTTATTTTTGTTTAAAATAAACGAATAATTGCAATCTTCAAATAATTTTATTGTTTTCCACACATTGGGGCATTTTGCATAAAAATGATAGTTATTGAGTAATAACACTAAATTGGCATAGTAACTTTTTTAAGATTTTCACACAAAATAAAATAAGACAAACCATACCCTGCCAAGAGAGTTTTACTGTATTTTATGTTACGAGTTGGTACCTTGTGTCCTTTTAAAATCGTTTTTAATATTCTAAACTCTTGATATAAAAGTATTGTTTAAGAAAGAGTATTGTACTTGCTTCTTGTCCTATTTTTGCAATGTAGTTGAATATTCCTTAAAAATATGCCGAGATTTTGTAATCAGATAATCGGCATCGAATATAATTTGTAGACGGAAGGTCAAATCGAATTACGAGTGAAATCAAAAAACATCTTCGGTCGAAGTTGTAACCGCGCCTATTTTTGCACTTTTAATAAACCTGTAAGCATAAACACAAAACTAGGTTATGTATATTGCAACTTAATATCCAGATAAAAAATAACCGACAAGTATTATTCTGATTACGTCAGAGATGTGGCTTTAATTGATTACGTTTAAATTTAATTCCGACATCCGAACTGTAAAGGTAATTTGTACAACTTAAAATTTAGGCTGAAAATGTTTAATATGGCATCGTTTGAAACTTTCACCGCCGAATTTAGCGCCATCTGACATGTTTATTCGTTGCAAATGACATTCTAACAGAATTTAAATTTTAATTGCCGGCGTAAAGGTAATTGCGACTATAAGAGAGAAAAGGAAAGAAAGCGTTTTAGCATATCGTTTCCGCGACAATTCTTTGTTCTCGTCGGTGCCGACGAAAGTTAGTGCAGCGTCTCCCGAAATGCAAATAAGAACAAATAGGCATTTGTTCTTTAATTCGCGCGATAAAGGGCGCTGCGCTTTATCTGTCTTAACTCTGAAGAGAATCAAATTATGTATCTTTCAAGTACGTAACGTAATCAGTGAGCTCGAAATCTGACTCATTATTTGATTCCGTTTCGCGAGCGCCTCGTCGGCGTACGCGTGTGACTTGTGTCAACAGTCACGTGACGCGCGACAAATCAAATTTCGCTGGTTCGGGAAATATTTCCGACTCCACGTCGGCAGGTTCCGCCAATTTGTAAACATTGCCGGATGACCTGTCCAGATATTCAAGCTCGTGACTGCGAACGCGGCACTTTTTTATTTGTCTCGAGAAATACTTGGATGACGAGTAAGAAAAGCGCAAGCGAGAGTAAATGAAACGCAAGACAGTTGAACATCGCACCAAATCTGCGCTAACGAATTCGACCAATGGCGGACTAATTTGAGTTCGATTAATAGCGCGGAGACGAGCGGCGATCGATCTTTTTGTCCCTTTCCTCGATAAATGGTCAAAGTCGACTGGACGGTGAAGAAACAAAACAAGGGTGGAACATAAATAAATACATTCGAGTACGTTTGTGTGTAATAAGGCAACGAATTATGTGAAATTGTTGGAATAATTGTTCGTTATGAATAACATTGTGGAGTGGAAACGCCGATTTTATCGACGTAATTGCATCCTTTTCCACGAAGCATTCCGTAATGACATACACGCAATTTGTAGTCGATCTTTATTGTATTCAAATTGATTCCGAAATATCACACAAATGAACATCGTGAATCAACCGTTCGATACAATTCAATACAAAAACTTTTGCTAGAAAGTGCAATTTTATAATTTTGCGAGGGGAAATTTAATGCACAAAACGAGTACGAGCGATATGTTTGTCAATTTAGTCATGAATGTAAACGTCTATTATTCAGTTCTTCAGGCGGTAACTTTCTACGACAATGCAAGGTTACATTTTTTTTCCATTTAACAAATGATTCATGTTTTCCAGTCTCCATTCAATTTCGGTTGTATTTTGATCAGTCATAAATTATCGGACTAATTTTGATTTTAATTTTAATCAAGATTGTACTATATCATATATTAAACTATAAAATTTAGCTCAAAAAAAGCCAAACTGCTTTTGTTACTTTACAGCAAATGCACTCCGTATTTTCGTTCCGGTTTTCGATCAAACGTTAATAACCCAAAATAGCATTTGGTATTATAATTATCTATAAAATGCAACTGTGCAGTCGTTTTGCCAACAATATTAATCAAATAAAAATAAAATATTAACTTTGCTCAACTCGGATGAATTGTTTAAACGGATTTGAATTGTCATAAGTAGTAATTCGCGTTATGAGTTCGGCAACATATGACACAAAAACACGCGTTCGGCTAGTCCGCGTATAAAGCTTCGAGTTAACTTGGAAATTAAAGGGCGCAAAATAAACAAAAGTAATTCAGAATCGAGAAAGTGATGATCGAAAAGAAGGGCTAAATGACGCTACATGTATGCGTGTATATATATATATTAATAGGTGAGACGGTTGGGTCGCGCTTACGTCAAAACGTTTTAAGTAAAAGACACGTTGTGAGCGAATATCCGAAAGGGTTCGAATTCGAAGGTCGAAGCGATAGCCTGAAAGCGTTTATCAAAATATCTCAACTGATAAGATCGCTACAGTAGGACGAATTTATCGAATTATACTAATCGTGTCGGATAAGCGCTTGGCGGTAATGGCCGCGATTAACATCTTCGTCGATTGAAATTAACGGCGTAATTCATTCGTGCAACCTCGGTTTCCGTCGCGCTTTTTACCTCTCTCGCTTTAACGCGTTTTTCTCTTTGTCTCGGACCGTCGTTTCCCGCAGTGCCCGTTACAAATAGCGCAAACAGGTTTCGAAGAGACTTTCGCGTCAAACAAAACAAAGAGACAAGACTTTCGATCGCATTACGATGAATTTGAAACAAAAGTTGACGTTAATGATGCGCTCGGCGCTTAATTTCGATTGATTAGTGAAGGCACCTTCCATTCGCCAATACCAACCGGCGATTTCTCTTCGGCAGCACGCGAATGATGAAATTTTACAAAGTACGGCCGAATTTAAATGAATCGGTTAGACTCTATTTCAGTACAATGCGATTATTCGACTAAAATGTTTGTTGCGCGAGCTAACCAATGTAAACAGATAAAAATTGAAGTACGAAATTTATCAACTTTTAAATGATTGCTTTTAACAATCGCACATGACTGATCATACTAAACTGTCCTTTAATTTCAGCTGAACTCGCAAGTTCAAGATAGCCGATAACGGTTCATGTCCAAAAATTAATCTCTCGCAACTAATAGAATCAAATTATGATAATAACAAACATTGCTAATCCACCTTAAAGTATTAAACGAAAAACACAACTATATTGCTTAATGCAATGAAAAAGTGATTATTAAAGCTTTCCCCGCGTGAAATTTAATCACATTATACGAACCATTATTTGGGTTTTAGGAAATGTCTCCCTTAATTTATTTTATTGTCCTCAAGTTTTGGCGCGTTTTATAAAAGTTAATTCTCACGGGCCGTTATAGTTCGTTACAGAATTTGTATCTGACAAATGTGTTTTCTATTCTATTCAGTCATTTTTCTTGTTGATCCGATAAACACTTCAAATTAATTTCATATCACAAGTGTAAATATACACGAACAATGTTCTTGAAATACTTGCAAGATTTCTGTTGCCAATTTCTATAAGATGAACGGCATACTAATTGCAACATAAGGATTCACGCAATTAAAAGAAATTGAAAAAGCAGTCTTTTAAATCGAATCCTACTAAGAAAAATTTCACTTGCAATAGGTACAAAATCGTACTTGTCAAAGGTATTCCTATCAAAGCAAAGAGTTTTTATTGTCATTATAAGAAAAGTTTCATTATAAATTTATAGTTTAAAATTTTAAACAACGAAAAATATTTAATAAATATAATTGATAATATAATTACTATAAAATAAAATATAATTCATAATTTATAGTTAAAAATCGATTTACAAAATAGTACATTTTGTAATTATTATACATAATTTTATTCGAACGTATACCAGAATATAATGTAATTGTAAAATTAAATGATAATGTAATAGTTACAACAAAATAACTTCAACTCTTGTGGTTACTATGTTTTTCTCCGTGCCAATTGTATAAATTTGTTGGACAAAATGATTAAACGCTCTCCTAAAACGCGCATCGTGGTTGAATTGAAATAATTTCATAACGCGTACATGATATAATTATACAACGTTAAACACGCTCAATTCTGACTTAAGCTCTAAAAATAGATAGATTATCAATGTTAAATCAAACAACGAATTTAACAGCAAATGGCCATAATTATCAATCTGAAAAGTAAATTGTGAGCAACGAGCAACATTGAACAATAACGGAATCAACTTTTGCCTTTCAAATAAGCAGTGCGGCAATAACGAAGCGAGCTGCGTTTGTTTTATCGGCGCGACTGCGAACGAGTTCTACAGGATCACCGTCATTCCAGCGTTACGCAATTGATCGTGAGCCGCTCGAGTTCGGAACGACAATATTTCTCGACTTGGACGCGACAGGATCGATCGATCGGTTTGGTGCGCTTAACCCGAAAATTGATATCAGTCCGATTACGGCGAATAATCGTTTGACGGATCCGGTCATTAGTTTTATTCGGGGCTTTTTTCCAAAACGAACCTGCCCCATACCTAATTGAATGAATGACCACGCGATAACAATTACAAAACTCGGCATTATAAAACAGGAACTGCAAGTTTAATGCGACAGATTACGACGGAACACGGTAGCTCGTAATTTGCTTTAGCGTACAAGAGGCAGCGAGAGGAAGACGAGCGAAAACACAATCTTGAGAGGATAATTAACGTCGGCAATTTTTTCTACTTCTCTCCTCTTAAAGGACGCGCTTAGACGGCCGTTAAAAAAAGCCATGTCGAGTTACAATGACCTTTTTTACAGGGCCAGTTGCGTAACCCCGAGCGCACGCAATATCAATTTATCTGGGACTCTCCGCGGCGCGTTTAATTTCCGGTTCGGACCGCGCCGAGCGCATTTTCAGAATTATCGTCTAAAATCCTAACCTACGCGCGCAATATTTGCAGGTGCAAATCGAGCGTAACCGGCGCAACGCTAACGAACGCGAATCTTTGCAAGCAAATCCTGACGAGCGAGACGCCGAGTACAAATGAATGGTATTCTAGAAGCGTCTGACCGAATGGCGGACGTAGCGAGAAAGAAGAGAGGAACTTGAAAAGACGCGGGGGTGAGGGTGGGAGGGAGGCCAGGTAGGGGCAGAGATTGATACGCGTCGACGACAAACCAAATCAACGCGGCTCGTCGCAATAATTGTTGCTCGCGCGGTTCCGCTTCCACGATACGGTTTTCACACCGATTTGTGGCAAATATTTATAGTACGCGCGCATCGCATGACGGAGCGCTTTTGGGTCAAGTTCGATTTTGCTCGGCTTCGAACAGACACTCGCTTTTAGGTTGCTTCTCACCGGAGAAACAGCATGGCGACATCTAGCGAGTACCGACATCAGTTCCAACCCGTGGCAAAAGATTCTCTGCTGCAGTTGCGTTCGATCCTTCTGTCCGCTGAAAGACTGCTCGACGCGCTCCAAAAAACTATCGGCCAAATGTTTAATCTTGTTCGACAACAGTTTGCTAATGCCACCCTAACATTTCTCCGTGTAGCCCGTTTTAGTTGTGAAAACGTACCAAATCCAATAACTTTTTGCACAATATGCGAGCGATGGAACTCTTTGTAACCATTTTTACAACATTTACCATTTACAAAAGTATCCAACATACACGAGATATGATTAATAACTTGTGAAACATGAACTGGGTTAAGTGAATCAAATACTTTACACATTCAGTGATTTATAAATAAGAAATAACTCGAGTGCCATAATATGTATGATATAATATTTCAGTAGAAATAATGAAACATGAAAATAAAGATTTCTTTCATTGACTTTAATTTAGTATAATTTACAGTTAAATTTACATACAAATTTAATACGATATTTTACTATTTTTAACAGTGATACGAAGACATGTCAGTCAAATCTTAAAATTTAGCGGTTTTACAGTAATTATGGTGATGAAAAATTAAACTTGTTAGTACGAAGACTGTCAGTTGATATTTTTCTCAGTGTATAACTATGCTGTATCATCATCAAACATTAAATGATTTATAACTTTACAAAAATGTTATTTCAATTAATAAGTGTTATCTGAAATAGTTTTTGATAAACTGTATATTTATACATGAATATCTAATCCTCAATATTCTAAGATGTTTTATAATATTTAAATATCATGAAAATTTGTCAAATTTTACATGTAATTAATCTACATTTTACTGATTGTCATTACAAAGTATTTCAATACTTTTATAATTCAATAGTTTTATTATATATATAAATATGAAAAAGAAAAGAATTATTTTATGATTAATAGATGTTCATCGTGTTTTATCATTTTCTCATCATTCATTATATTTTAAGTTTTAACTAACCTTTAACACATGAAATTAAAAGTATTGAAAATCTTAGTTATAATTAAATAATTTAGATAATAATTTTTATTACCTTTTAAAAACAATAATTAATGAAAGTAACATACTATTAAAAGTATATTAAGATTACAATTATATATACAATAACAATCATATTATTTACTTAGAATCATGTTCATCAAATGATATTTTAAATTTATAAAAGAATTAAATAATACAACAAAATTCTTTTAATAGTTAATATTAATAATATTTATTAAAAACATTTTAAATTTTATAATAATTTAAATTCTTATTCATTTATTCAAGTGCAATTTTATTAATTAATATAATACAGATATTTGAATTTATTGTTATAAACTTATTTAGTAATTAGTTCAATTTACTATTTGCAATTAACGATATTATTAATTATTTTTGCAATATTTGTAATCAATATTTATTTTTTTTTCAAACTAATTAACTTAAGTTATAATTAACTGCATAATTTTTGATCGATAAATTTATGAACACAAGTTTTCACAAAAGTAAGATAAACGTATTGAAAAATTGTCTAACGTTGATATGTGTACCTTCCTAAATTGTCAATTGAAATTAATAACGAGGAAAAATCTAATAACATCAACCAAATTCTAATAAGCATTTCGTAATCAATAATGATTAATCCTGTTCCTTGTAATTGTTATTTCAAGTCAATTATAATCACGTCAACTCGTGCCGAATAAGTTGTTTACGTTCGAAGCCGCTCAAAATAAATTAAAGCTGAGCGTACCGCTTTTTAGCATAACGCTGATTTCATGGCCGTTAAAGTTACGATTTGTGGAACTCCACTGAATAGCATTATAAGAAAATCAACGAAGCCATCAGTGTGAAATTAACTTTACAGTTACACTGTCTGTGATTATTTATTATAATAAAATCAAAACAATGACAAATTAGCAAAAGAAAAAAAAAAATAAAAATAAAAAACAAACTAATAACATCATATAATAATAAAGAAAATATAATTTGGTGCACTTATTAATAATCGAAAATGCCCCCTATGGCTCCATTCCGATGCTGAACTTTGTACAGTATATGATTAAGCATTTATCTGACAAAATTTGCCAGTTTATCTATATTTCTCCTCTTCTAAGTGAATGACACTCTTTGATACATCATGTCGTCGATAACAAAGTCAACTTGCTGTGAAACTTCAAATTATAGCATTTATCCACACCTTTGTAATAAATCATTACATCATGAATAACATTAACCTTCATAATTTACTATTCGTTACAATTTCTTATTAATTTGAGTATTACCCGAAGAACATACTTATTAATAAAATTCACTACATATAATGATATATGACTTATTAATATTATTTAACTTATGATCTTCAAAATATTACTATACTCATAATTAGTTTTAGTTTTCATAAATCTGTAATTCTATAATATAGACCAAATTTTGTGTATAACTATGTAGTTAAAATATAATACTTTATCTTCAATTTTACGAATATTCATTCACGTATGCATATTATACTATGTTTGCTTTATTAAGACTTGGCTAAGTCTTAGCTAATTATATACAGCAGAACTGAATGGAATGATTAATTTGTTGGGAACGTTGGAATAACGATTGTTATGAAAATCAATACACCCGTTATGTTGTAGAAACTCCCCCCAACGAAGGCCGCTGCACTTATGGGTCGAATTCACGGAGTGTGATATCAAGTCCATGTTACAGAGAATACGTAGCAGGATGAAAAGAATAAAGCGCGTGGCTCTCGATGCCAAACGTCTCGTCTCCCAGCATATCACGCACACACTCCAACCCTATGATTTACGCCGCTGGCATCTCGTAGGCACCATTCTGAACCATATAACGTTCAATCATTTTCAATCAATCGAATCGCCAATTCACATAGACCACTCGACTCGATGCACCTTCAAATACTCATTTCCTACACACTAAATTAAAGCTTTCATTTTATTGTCTACAATATTTTAAAATTAATACCGCTTCTGAAAAATGATAATTGAGATGATAGACCCTTTTGTTACAACTGTTTTCTTTTTTATCAAATAATTCACTTAATAATTACAGTTTCTCCTATAACTGTAAAATTTAATATGTTTAATTAAACCAATTAATCATGACACCATTTAAATTATTAGTAAATTTAACAAAAGTACCATTATTTAATGTTTTGAATCAGTATCGTGGTTAAAAGAATGTTTCTTTAACGTAATTATTATGGCATGTAGGTTATGACACACAATATGAATTCAAACATTTTCAAAAGCTAAACTTGTCAATAACAAAGTTTTGACAATAATTAATAAAAAAATAAACATTATAATATTAAAATTTTGTTATAAAATTAAAAATTGTATACAAAACATTTTAAATTTAAATTACAATTTGTTTCAAATTTTAATATTGTAAAATTGACAAATATTAAAATAAAATATGAACTATTTCAAAATAAGTATACTCGTTTTATAACTTTTCTTTACGTTTACATTGTAAACATTGTAATAATTTATATTAAAAATTAAGCATATACATAATCAATAAATGATTTATAAATAATTTATACAGAAACTTTGATATTTTTAACATATTCATGTCATTTTTAAAGAATGTCTGATATCTTTGTTTTTGTTTTTTTGTGTAAGGATAGTGATTTGCTTGTAACCAATAAAGGATTATATTGATTCCTTGTACATCAATAACTGTATTATTATGGTTAACTTAGGACATTTTAAATGTCTGGTAATCTACTAAATTATAACATTATATTTACAAAGTAGGAAATGAAAATAAACAAATGTTTTCATATTAATTTAGACGGAAATTTTTATTTTTACAACAGAAGACAGAAAAATATGTGAACAAAAATGAATTATAATTAAACTAGATGTTTATAGTTAGCGATTAGAATAAAACATCGTTATTTAATTAAGTCATGTATTCATGAAAACACATCCAAATTGATTGTGTAAACAAACAATGAAAGGCAAGCGAAAATGGAAGAGTTGCATAGTTTTGCAACACCCAGTATATCGATATCAAAAGACCACGCATACACACACACGCACGCACACAACTACTAACGCGACCGACGATCCCCTCCACACGGCCGGCGTCAACCATCAACACAAAATCTCCGCGAGACGAAGAGAAGGAAAAAATAACAACCGTACCAAAAACTCATTTTCGATTATCACCTAACTTGCACAACTTGTTTTATGAGCACATACGTATCTTTCAGTTCATATAAATAACATAATTCTTCTGTCGCTGAGGACCATGTGCGAATTCGTGATTATAAACATTTTCAATATAAGTGAGTAAATTCTAAAATCATTTATACTATGAAAGACGGATATGAAGAAAATATATATAAACACTTTGTTGCGTATTACTCAATTTCACCGCAAAAAATTAGCTTAAATATTTCCGATGACTTGAATGTGCAAGCTTCATCCTATTTTATTGTAACGCGATAGATAAAGACAGCAATATGGAAATCCTTCAAATGTAAAAAAATTTGCATCCAGGCTTGAATTTTACATGCCAGCTTGTGCGTGTGAGAGATGCAGCTATCGCCGCACATGCATTTTCATCCGACATGTACACGGATGCACACAGACACAAGCCAACGAAACCGAAATACGCGAAAGACGCCAGCGCGTGGAAAGGCACATGCCACAAGGAGAAGTGTCTTGAAATACGGCTCGCCGGTGGCGTTGCTTCGTCGATTTAGACTGACCTGTCGGAGTTTGCGAATTCTATGCGGCGGTTGGCGCGTCGCGCGCCGCCGGTTTCGGTAAGTAACGCGGTCCACTCGGTGTCGCTGTCGCGGCACTGACTTTGCGGTAAGCACTGGAAAGCACGCGTGAATCACAGTTTTCGTGCTAACGATCACGATACGCCGCGAGTCGTACCTACAGCGCGAATTGCAACGCGTATTATTCACAATTTGATTCACGATTCACAGACTCAAGCGGCTTCGGGGCGCTGCATAAAACACCGCCCGCGATAACAAAACGACTGCACGTTCGTCACTCTGTCGCTCACTCGAGCAAAATGGCGGCTCCCGGCGGAGCGCGCCACCGACACTTTCCGTTGTGCGCCCGGCCGACCGCGCACGAACTTACGCGATTTCGCCCGAATCATGCACATACGGTATCCACGGTACCACGAATCACGATAAATCGTGAATCCTCCTTTAAGTCATTACTCGTTCCTGGAATGGTCACTCAAATCTATTGTGCAACTCAATTTTGAATTAGCCACTTTTTTAATTATCATGGAATAATTCTGCAAAAAGCATGCATAAGAAGGATAAGAAGTAAAGATATTTAGGAACAAAAAATTGTCTCTTCATAAATGTTAATTAAATTTTTCGTTATACGTATCCTCAATATAATTAGTAAGTGGATCGGTTATCTAAAATAATATATAAACAATTGATATAGAATAAATTAACTATTATTGGTGTCAAAATTAAATATTTTAATATTAAACATTAAATAATAAGATTGGTAATTTAACAAATTAAATGTTATATTAATATTATATATTAAACATTAAATCTATATTTAACCCATATTTGATTTTGATACAAGAAAATATAATATTTGTCAAATTGCATCGTAATTTTACGAATTATTAAAGGCAATATGTAAACAACTTTTAGAATAAATAAAAATTATTACTTTTTAACGGAGTCTTGAACTATATACTCATTTAATTGTAGTGAGTGTTTTTACCCGCTAGTCTAAACTTCACTTTAAATTTTATTAAGTTAAGTTTATTAAGTTTACTTAAATTATAAATAAAATTATGGAAATGTATATATATATATATATGCGTGTCATATGGTACTTGTAAGCACTATGAAACGTGGCAACAGTGAAATGTCCGTCATAAATAACAGTATATACAAAATTGGTGCGATGATATTTATTTCTATAACTATAAATGTGTATTAACTTTCAATCGTTTAATATAACATAATTATTTACTTTTAATTAACTTCTTATCAATGCTTGTCTATTTAAATGAACGCGTAACCTAAAATTTATGTTTTTATTCAACGTTGAATTAACCTTTATTATTGTTTCGATTTGTCTTCCGTCAACGTTTATAATAACAATTTTTAGGCGGACAATTATATGTTCCCGGATCGTTTGATGTAACATTTGTCAACTAAAATACGTGTTCAACAAATCATAGATAGAAAGATATAACAATTATTTGTGTATAATGGTTCCATGTGATTTATACTGATTGTGCAATTATTGATATAGAATGATATTTTGTAACCTGCTACACAAAAAGACATGCTTTTCGTATACTTACATATCCATGAAAATTGGCAACACTTCAATAAATAAAGATATGGCATACGACTTTCTTATCTACGTGCAGTATTATTAAAATTGTAAATCGTTTGTTTGCAAGTAATTGAAGAAAAAATAATTATTATATATTTACATATATTTAAATAAATCTTTATAATAATATTATAACTGGCCTACAAGGAACTATATTTCCCCTTATAGCCTATAAAACCTTATTTATTGCAGTGTTGCCACTTTTCATGTGTATGTATGTATACGAAAAGTATGTCTCTTTTTGTGTAGCAAGTTACAAAATAGCACTCATAATCTACGACCTCATTAGACAGCCATCATTTATAAATCATATGGACACCATGTAAATCACCAATGATGGTGCCATTATCGGCACCATTGGCACCGTGGAACAAAGTGCTTGGATAACCTATAATTGCATATCATTCAATTGTTTTATAATTATTGCGGTTAAATCTGGCAACGTTGGATTTGTTTTTATGTGTAATTTAAGTGATATTTGTTTGTATATAAACATCATTAAAATTAAATTAATTGAATGTTTATGTTTATTTAAAAGTAAAGAGTACTTAATTATGTATACTTTTATTATTATTATATATTATTATATCTTAACACCAAAGTTGCCATATTTAACCGCGGGCTAGTATTTTAGATGCAATCGAAATCCAATTCAAGAATACGGTCCCTGAAAGCATTAGCATTAAGGCGGTAATCTTTACCATTGTGACAGATATTGCAAATTTTGATATATTTTTGTTAATTATAATAATTAATATTATATATTCATTGAGGAAATTTTCTTATTTTAGAAGAATGTTATTCCATAATAAAAATTAATATTTATATTTAATTGTTAACGTGGGAACACAACTCGTTTTCGAGGTGGCAAACGACTCGTGTTATCACATCAACAATTTTTTTTAATTTTCAACAATTGGAAATTATAATTTCTTATGTAAAAATAATCTCCCGTATTCAAAAATTATATGAAAATATTTACAAGATATATGTAATTTATTTTGTATTACTATAATGAAAAACACTAAACTCGTTGAAAAAGACTTAGGTTGCATTTTTAATTGTACTTAAATTACTGACAGTAAAGTGTTAAAAAAGGGTAAAATTAGATTCCAGAACAAGTTAAATGAAGATTGCTGTATTACTCACAAGGCATGCTCGGAAATTGACTGAAAGTACTGACAGTAATCGTGGGTCTTTCCCACGATATAGCCACAGTACTTCTAGTACAATTAAAAAACTACCTTAGAGAACACGCTTAAGGTGGTTCTTCAATCGAATTTGACAGATATTGCATATTTCGTTATATTTTTATTAATTTATTCAATACGTTTATTGTTCGTGTGTACGCACATTTTCTCATTTTTATAGAATTTATTTAATGTAACAGAAATCAAAATAACATAATATTAAAAACGTAAATA
>JABFQC010000590.1:0-25425 GCA_022817085.1 Psilanteris sp. ZL-2020
CGAGATGCGAAGTGTGAAATGCGTATGTGTGTAGTTCCTTTGTAGGTTAGGTTGCGTATGCGGCGTTATGTTTAGAAATGTTATGAATGCGTTTGGTCTTAAACAGCGTGTTGTGAATTTGTAAGTGTGAATGTGTTTAAGCTTTATTCACGAAATTTTAAAGTTATATGATACACATAAAAATGTTTACTGGAAATGTTGGGGGTATACATTTGTTGTAAATAATAATTGGAAGGAATTTGCAATTTATATATAAATTATGCATTTATTATTTTTTTAATTTTATTATTAAAAATATTTAAATTAATGAATCATTTGATTCATTGATAATATCGAATTATATATATACTAATTATTATGTTGGGTTAAAGCCGAAATAGTTAAAACTGATTTAATACTGTGAATTAATAAAATAATAATAAAATAAATAAATTAAACCATTTACAATCGTTCAATATTGCTTGTTAACTGTTATTCGCAATGCTGGGCCATCAATGGTACAATACTAGTTACCGAATGTCGGCTGCAGTATTGGCGCAAAGTATATTGGCGTTTCATCCCAGTATTGCGACATGCCTGGCTGTCGACGGTCGGCGAATGGCTCGCAGTACTGGCACAATATTGCGCCATTCAAAAATTTCCACTTGGGTACTTATTATCTCTTAATTAAATTGAAAAATTAAATTAATGGTCATTATTAATATTTGAGCAAATTACACGTTAGTTTAATTCATTCCTAAATTTATAATACCTACACTCCTTATCATATTACAAATGAAGTTTATTAACTATGATAAAATATATTAATTACAGAGGTAACGTGACACTTTTCACAAATTATAAATTACTGTAATTACTCAAAATGATCACTGCAATTTTATGGAAAAGAAGTTTTTATAGAATATATTTTTATATAGTTATATATTGTGAATCATACGGTATCTTATATTTTCCAATTATCCATTCTAAATAAATTCTAAATACCCTCAAACATATTGTGTCGAGTTAAAGTAATTGTATCTATTAAATTAATTCATTTAGATATACATAATATGCATTGATATATTTATATATATATATCTATATCCGATATAAAGATATAGATATCTTAATTAATATAAATTTAATAATAAATAAAATATATGCAAATTTAAATATATATACATGTGTATAAATATAGAATTAATTATTTAGATTGTAAGATATTTGATTATTAATATGTATTAATAATTCTCAGTAACCAACATTTGAAATTAATAATAAATATTAATTAAAAATAATACATAACGATTATATAAATTGATTATAAATGGAAATAATAATAATAAAAATGTTTATACAGAAATTATTAAATGTGCAGAGTTATTAATAACTTTACATCATAAAATCAGATTGCTATATTTTGTGCTTAATATACTTTTAAAATGTAGGCCTCGATATAATATTTCAATTATTTATTATTTCTTAATCAATTTAGTATATTCTTTAATTGTTTATACTTTGATATTAATAACGACATCAAATAATTTTTTTAAGTTAGTTATTAATAAAAAGTCACCTCATGATATATTATTACCAGTTTCTAGATTGGTTTTAATAATTAATCTCTTCATTTAAAGCGGCTAAATTTCTTGAATAGAGTGCAGAAAATATTAAATTTAATTTCCTCAGTAATTATCAGAAATGCATTTTTAAATTGAATTTTAAATATGTATTTATCTCAATAAACGAAAGTATAAAATGAATTAATAAATGTCGCTTCGGTTAAATATTGAAACAAATTTAGCTTTATAATCTATTGACAACTTGTTTAATCATTATAATTGTTAAATAAAGTCTAAATTATATTTTGAGGATCTGCACTGCAATCAACAAAATAAACAGCAGCATTTTAATTTGGCTTATTTTATGCAAAGTCGATTATAGGGTAACAAGATATTAATATTTTTCTAAAACACTTAAAACTCTAGAATAATTAAATAAATGAATTTTAACATAATGTATTAATAATTTTAAACAAATAGTATTTGAAGTTGAAAATGCAATTATCCAAGAGTTTGTTTATTAAATACCGTTCCAAATTCAATTCCTAAAAGTTATTTCAATTACTATACCTATATACTTTTTATATATTTAAGTTTATAAAAAAGTTATAATTTTGAAATAGTATAATGCTGAACACATTCACACACACAATATATGTATATAAATTTGATGCTCAAATTATTCTAAATTATTTCATTTAAAGCCTATTTATTTCCATTTTCATATAAAGAAAATAATTCGATCGAAGCCCACTAAGTGATTAATTAGATCCTTTTGAACTTTAACAGTTATGAAGACAGAAGTTCACTTATAGCAATAATAAAAAACGACTAAAGTAAGTTTCTTAGGTCTTTCTGTTACACGAGGAAAAAATTATATTTAACGGGTTTAAAAATTTTGTATAAATACAATGGTAAGTATAATGCATTAAACTAATTTTTTTAAACCAGAAAAAAGTAATCCAAATATACGTTTACCTTTTACAAACGAAGCACTGCTACTAATTTCTATATCATTCCACGAGATAATAATTATCCGTTACGTTCTATTAATAACTTTACACATAAAAAGTCGTTCCAAATAAAATTATTAAGTTCAAAACATTTCGTACGTTAAGTTGCATATTGCATAAGATTAGACACAAATGATTAAATCGTAGTCGAAAATGTCTAAATACTTTGAAGAAATTAAAATCATATTAACAAAGAAAGTAACCTGAAAAAACTTACTCAAACACAGTTATTTTCAGGCTAAAACTTGATAATAAAAATTGCGGCGCTATTAAGACGGATTATCACCTATGAATAATATGTAAATGACTGGCGCGTAAAAAATAAGTTTGCTATTTGAAAAATGTTAATTTTCTTTCATGCTGATCAGCTTGAAAAGTGGTTGATATTTGTGTTCGTTAAAAGCAGATTATTCAAAGTACAATTTTTATGAAACCGTTCGTGTATATTTGCTCAATGACCAACTTGCGCAATATTTTAATTAATTTTGTTCGTCAGGTTGCGAGTGAAGCAATATATGTAGTTAATAACGCATATAACATGTCCTGTCATAAGTACCAGCGGCGAACTACACCACTTACGCATCTTTTCTTGTCTCGTATACCATCTCTAATACATAATTGCTTAATAAACGGCGAATATTGAAACGATGAATCGTGAAATATTGCGACTCGAAGAAAAAAAAATTGAAAGACGCGCGATATTGCCAGAAATAGAAATCAGAATTGTTTTAAATGCAGATAATAATCTTCTGAATTAGAAACGTGTCGTAAACTTTGCAACAACCGAATGACTTTATTCGCGTTCAAAAATGATGGCGCGGAAAATATATTTTTATTTGCAAATACATTTTTTGCTTTCAATTACCTTCGTCGTAACCTTGATAACGGCATTCAAATTTTGATCACAACATTATTAAATAATGCGCTTTTAATTTCTTTCAGTTTGAATAAATATCGTAAAACACTAACGAGGGCAAAAAATGAATAAAACGCAATTTTGAAGCTTTCATTTCGCTCCGAACTCGCTTTAAATCACGCCGGCATTACATATGAAATTGATTGCACGAATAATTACAAATATTTTAATGTTAATTTATAATTGCGATTAAAAAGCGTTCAAATTTTCACAAGTCGGCGTAATTCATATCACACGATCGCTTTACAGTCGTATAATTAATGATGTACGTAAAACGTAATTGTGATTGCATTATAAACGACGATATTTTCGCAAAAAGTATTCCGTTCATATAATTATAACCATCCGCCGAGTTACGACTTTAATTGAAACAATTGTCATATAAACAGGCATTTGTTATGACTTTTGTATGCAAATCATGCAGTATTAATAAATTCAAAAACTTTTGACTTATATTTCATTACACGGAAATAAATCATTTATATGCAATAAAATGCTTTACTACTTTCGTCCGCTGCATTTTACAAAACTTTCATTAACACTTTTTACAAAAATAAACGTATTCTCATGTAAACTTTAATAACGGCGCGCGAGCCCTCGTATTCTATTAAGGGCAATATTAAAAACTGTAAAAGTAAATATAAAAATTTAATTATACTCTCCCTCGATTTTAATAAAACCACTCGACGAAAAGTCCGATTTTTTATGAATCGCGCGAGATTGACGAATGGCGGTAAATAATCGACGGGCTCGTTCGACTTAAAGACGAGAATATTATTTTTCATTCTGCCGAGTGCGTATAAAAAACGGTTAATAAATACAATGCCGTGCGCAGCTAATACAAAGAAGTATTAAATTCATTGCGATATGAAACAGTAAGAAATTGAAGGCTGCGGTCAACGAAAACAATAAAGTCTTATTAAATATAATATTCGACGCGGGATATATATATAAACGCTCGTTACGTTACAGTGATTACACGATTTAATCTCAATTACGCATCGTTTACGTTATCCGATCGACGAATTGCGAACAAAAAATGCAACAACAACTTGTTTGTTATTAATCGCCAACATCGTATGTGCTTCGCGGGCGTTGTTACCGGCAAACGCGCATGTGCAACGAAATGAAGCGTTTCCTTTAATCTCGCAATTAATCAGAAATACAATTTTGAAAAGAAAATTGATGCAAAGCTACGCTGATCGGGAAAGGAAAGTGCGCGGCTTGTTGCAAAGCGAAACGCCTTAAACGAAAAAGGCGAGCATTATGACACCCGCGCGAAAGCATAAATTTTCAATTTTCGTCGACGAGAAATAGCGAAAAAGTTTAATTGAGGTCGTTGTAAAGTTTAAAAGCGTTTGTGCACGAGTTAGAAGAGGCGCCTCGATTTCTTCGTGAGCGCGAAGGCTCGTAAGCGGTTAAAAATTAAGCGCCAAGCGAGGCCAATCGCGCCACTATAATAATCCCATGCAGAAATGTACAACTGGAACTATTTTGAAACAGTGTTGGAAACATAACGTCAAATCAACGTTGGTTTGGGGTATATCTTAAAAAAATGGCAATTTTGGCCAAAAAATAAAAATTCTTTAAAATCGCACACACTCTTTGCATCAATTGGTACAATCATTATGAGTATGTAAGTACCTACAATAGTGCGTTTAAAGTCATTTAAAGTTGAAAATGAGTTCATTGAAAATTTAACTTTTTTTATTAATTGGCCGTATTTAAGTGCCATTCGCTGGTAATTCACTTATATCGGTTGAAAATACGCGTTTTCATATAAGAATGTAACTAGTAATTGTTCAAAAGTTATTTTGGATCGATAGCTGAAGTTTTATTTTTAGCCATTTTTTGAAAAAATCGAAAGGGGTATACCTTAAAAAAATGGCAATATTGACCAAAAAATAAAATTTCTTTAAATTCGCCCAAACTCTTTGCATCAATTGGTACAATCATTATGAGTATGTAAGTACCTAAAATAGTTACTTTAAAGCCATTTAAAGTTGAGAATGAGTTCCTTGAAAATTTAACTTTTTGTATTAATTGGCCGTATTTAAGTGCCATTCGCTGATATTTCAAAGAACTCGCCGTTCACTAGAATTGAGTTTCCGAAAAACGATAATTGTCATCGCAAAAATTGGATACGCGGGTTCAAACATGGACATTACGTATCTTCTGGGCGTACATGCGATGAAATAATGTTGAAAATTTGACTCACCGGTACACATTGAAAACAGGTATAAGAATACGATTATTTTCGTCATGTGTACGGTAACTTTTGCCAAACTTTTCACAAGTTTTTCAGGGTTTCCTTCAGCATAAAAATATGACGCTTTTGTTACCGTTCTCGCGCGACGATATACAAACATAAAAAAGTTGAACGGAAACAGCTGATTTGTTTACTCATCTAGTTCGTGAAAGCCGTTGATCGATTTCGAATTACAAAATTCGAACGACCAAACGGCCGTGAGTAAGTCCCAGATGTACTTTGCGGCAAATCGATTGGCTCGTTAAAAGCCATCTTTGGAAAGGGCGGATGGCAAAAAGTGCGAGTTAGCGGGACAGGTGTAAACGCAAAGATGCGAGTTTCGTTAATGAATATTTAATACGGCGCAAAACAACGGCGTATCGATATTCAATTAATTACTGCTCGGCTGACGCCGCGCCAAGAAATGTTTGCGATCATCGCGATCTACGGTGCATTAGCCGTTATGAGTTTCGCAACGGAAAGGTATTGAACATCCGTTGCATAGTACTCGCGGTACACAAAAAGAAACACATCGGCGGTCATTAATCGTCTTTGAAGTGCTTCGTAATCGTCTACCAATCGAACATGTGCACTTACGCAAATTGCGCCCGAGGTTCGCGAGATCGTGTGATTAGTGACGAAATGATGAGTTTGCGAAAATCATATTTGCCAGGGCGGGCGAGAAGCGCCGTCGTGTATAATGTCTAGTTGGTGGAAATAAATGATGCCGGCGTAATAAAGCGGGATAAGAAAAAGGCATATCCCGAATCATCGCGCGCGAATCCCTTTTCAGAATTGTGTTTGATTACTTTTCCGACGCGCCCTTTTACGGGATTTAAGGCTCGATCCTAAAATCGATATCGCCGAGAAGGGTTTCGGACCGATGCGCCATTTTCATCTCCCTCGTTGAAAATTCTGTAATAAAAATAAATCGCGCTTTTTCATAGCGATTTAATCATTCGTTTTGCGAAGTGTAATCTTTACGTCGGCTCTCGTAAGTAATGGCATGGGACGGGACGAATTTCCTGCAAGATAATCAGCGTTACTTTCGCGAGCGTCGGTAAAAGTTTTATTATTAATGCGAGTGCGAGTTGGGTCGCGCTGGGATTATCGGGTGGCGCAGTCGCGCCGATCGGTTTACGAATCGGAACGCCCGGTTTGTGGACTCGGATCGTTAATTGCAAATAATTCGCCAAAATTGGCTGCCGCTATAAGTATTCGATTTTTCTGCACTCTGCGTTCGCGGTGCTTTCGTACATATGCTACTAGAATGTTACGTACGGCATTAAGCAACGGCTTTACAGCTGATCACATTAACAGTGAAAGTCATTGCGCGACAGACGCCGCCGAAGGATAGCCAGAAGTTCGAATGCGCCGTGAAGTGCACGCGTGTAATTATATATACTTATTTGTTTAAAAGTCCGCGGTAATGAAAATTTAATTGCCGCATCAAATCGTTATTTTATTCGAGCGGAGTTGCGCCTAACGTCATAGCTTATTTCAGCCCAAACAATGGCTCTCGCGTAAAATGTCTGCACACCGGAATTAATAAAAAGGATAATCACTTCGAACAGTGTATTGAACTTGATTCAATTTTTTGCGCACGAACGAAGTCGCAGATAAAATCGCGGCCTCGCGCACGAACGGGCGTCGAAATGCGAGCACGTGTGTTTTGAATTCCTAAAAACGCATCTGATAACTCGCTATGTGTAATTAAAGAGCAACAAAAAACACGATATGTTATCACTCCGAGTGCATTCTGTGTTAGAGGGCCGTTCAAAGATGTTCCTGTCGACAAAAGAAGTTTCGTCGTCGACAATTTTAAAGTCGTTGAAGGCTCGTTTGTTTATAACGTTAGCAGACTTTGCTGTCACGTTTTGGCGATTGCAGAACTGTTGATGGATGGAATTTTTTGCAATGAAATTTAATAACATTAGTTACGTTACATTATATTTACGCAATTTATTAAATTATTAAAATATATTGCAGCAGAGAATAATCAAATACAAAAATTAACGGTAGAATGAAAAGTACACTTTAATTATATTTTTATATGAACGTATTTTTATGTCAAAATTCAATAATAGCCGTATTAAACTTTTTACGGCTTTTCCTTTCTTAAAGAATAAGGAATAAATTCAGTAATAAATCCAATCCATTTGTCGGCTTAAACTAACAATAATCTAGTCCCGTCTGTACCACAGAACAATGCTTTTCATAACCGCGACTCGATAAAACGAATACAAAAAAAGGTAATAACAAATTAATTTCCCCACCAAACAAGGCAATTTGACCGATGCTGATCACCCCTCGGAAGCTAATGCACTGATATTCCGCAAACTTGACCAGCTGATTGATATTAAACCGAGCGAATAGCGAAATCAAGATATGTCAATTAATTGGACGTCGGGCTCGAAAAAGTAATTATTTGAGGGTCCGCGTGACGCCGCCGGTTGGTCGGTCGGTCGTGCAAAAAGTAGACGCCGTTTGACCGTGTAATCGGTTCACGTGATTTGCCAATTTCGTTGCCAAGTGTCACGCGAGCGGCCAACGATTTCGTCCCTAAAACGCTTACTGTCAGCCCGCGGGTCGCGAATTTTTCGCGAATTCTTTGGTGGTTCGCCAGGCCCGGCGTTTGTCTGGCCGCAGCCCTCTTCGCAATTTCGCGTAGACATAACGGGGTAGATAAAATCGGTATCGCGCCAGCGTTTAGGGACACGCACACCAGGAGCCATTAACAAACGCCGGAGCACGCGCGCAAACCCACGGTATACACACAGACACACACAACCCGCGTGATTTACAGCTATTGTTCGAGTATGGCAAATTCCAAACTACGGCACACCGATTGCCATTAACCGAGGCCAGTTCGGAAACCAGAACTCCTCGTGTGTCGGGAGAGTTGCGAGACAGCCGAGTGCGCCAGCTCCGGACAAAGGGCGCAGTCGGGAGGACACGATCGCGGGAACCTTGCAGTGATTGATTTTTGATCATCGAAATGGTTTCTGTCGTTGTAATGCTGTCGGTTTGGCGAGTCGTTCGGGCGAGCGCGGGCGCCCGGGTGAGAACGAGTTGCGCAACGTGTGCGGCTTTGTTAAGATGTCGGATCTCGTGCACGGTCGGGCGCGCGCGTACTCGGAGTGATATTTCATTTAAGTTTATAGAATTTGGGTTCTGGGGAGGAAATGTAATGTTTAATTTCACGCGGCGGAAGGGATCTTTCGAATCGCCAAATCGAGCGTGAAATTCCGTACGTTTGTAATTTCGGGATTATGAACGTGGAATTTTTTTCGGAACATTTATTGAAAATGTGTATTGATTTGGTAAGAAAAATGGATATAAAGCTTCTGTTTGAGTAGTCATGACTACTCGGTATCGTGTGATTCGTATTTCACGCCGAAAGAAATGAGCTTATTCGGAATTGGTTCGGCTAGACATTAGGTATATTTTATTCGTATTACATACGGTAGCGTTTTTTTTTTTGTTTTTTTTTTCGCTTCGTAATTCGTTCGTATCAGATTTGTCAAAGGAGGTATGATAATTCTGTTTTCAGATTATTCTTCTTCTATTTTAAACGACGCGATATATTTAACACGCGGTTCTATTTTAGTTTCGGATAACAACAAAATAACATTCCAGTACGCAGCCGGGAATATATACTTTGTTCCATACGGTAAGTCAGATATTACGCGATAAGGTTCCATGTAATAATTACGGTACGGTTTGCTTAGGACCGAGTAAGGGATATCTAAGTTAGCCGTCGTGTAAACTGGATTATAATATCGCGATTAACGTAGTGTTGCATTTTCTTCACCAGGAGAGTACAAACGTCTTTCTACGATCGGAGATAATCACTTTTTCCACCATTAAATTTTGAGATAAAAATGGCTTATCACTTTTATTTATCACAAAATTGAAGTGATAAAAATACGCCGTTGAGCGCGTGAAAATTATTGATCTTGCACTAAAAAAATCTTCTCACCAATTCGAAACGATGTCGTTCGAAAAATAACGTCGTGTTTATGATTCTCTGCGTCATTTGCTTTTGGGTATTACACAAACATATGTATCTAATGTTATGACAGTTCTTCATCTCCAACGTGCTAAGTAAATAAAAGTGACATCGCTGCAGAAGATATAATTAACTCGATTAGACGCTTAAATTTGGACGCGCGTCATAAGGCGAATGGTCGGGCGAAAGTATTATGCCAATGTTATCAGACGCGTATCTGTATCGTGGTTATAAATAAGCAACTTCAAGACCTAATGCTATCACGTGGTATGGAATTTATAATCTATTATCAATGCAGACGGCAATATAAATCTACCCCGAAGAAGCCAAGGAAGATTAATTGTGATGAAATAGCAAGATTTTTATCACATCATTTTGCAGGGAGTTGTAACGAATCTAAATGTGCACTCTAAAAACCATATAGATTGAATTAAATAAAATTGAAATGAATCTAATCGATTTTTGGGTTGACGCCGTCCAACCCTAAAATTGTATTTAAGGAAGGAAGATATTTTAATACTATTAAATTGCTAATGGAGATGAATATAAGATTCATGAAATTAAAATATAAAAGGAATATTTGTGAAGTCATTTATATATCCTTTTATTGTTATTTTTTTGTGTTTTTAATTCACGTAAATAATTACTTTTTCCGTGTTTATTGATGCATTCACAGTTTATATGTGTTAATGTCAAAAATCAGTACTCCAGTCAATATACAAATTAAGAAACTATGTAAAATTTAAATTATTATAGTAAAAAAATAATAAGAAATAAAAGTTCAGTAGTAGTATGAAGTAATTTTTTATGTCACACAATTTCAAAAAAATTAGTAGAAGCTTAAAATTTAAACAAAATTTGTAAACGCTTTTTTTCTACTATATATTTTCTAATTTAGATAAAACCATAGGGAGTAAACATATTCATTAAATTCATTTAGAAAAGGTATATATGAATATTTTCACGCTTTATTCAATGGGTTCATATCGCTTTAAAATGTAATTCTACAATTATTATGCAATTTATATATATCTATGAAACTAAATATGAAATTCTATTTTAAAGATGAAAGTTTTATTAAACGAATTTTATCTCTCTACTTTATAGATATATGCCGAACTATAACTATTTTTTACATAAAACTGATAATATTATAAAAATCTCCAACTCATGATGTATTTTTCAGTCTACATTAGAGATAAAGTGACCGTTTTTTAGATCAGGATAATACAAAACTATTTTATAATTGAAAAAACCTTTTTCTATATATACAATATGTAATAAAATGTATGTACCTATATTCTATAAAATAAATCTATATAAATTATACTTTAATGCATTTATTGTTATTCATCACAATGAACTGTAAAGTTGCACTTTACTCCCGTAGAAAACAATCCCCCAACTCGCTAACCATTCCTTCGCACGACAAATTTAACTAACTTGATTATTCAGTCGTTGTTGCGGTTTAATGTAAAACGCAGTTACTCATAGTGCCGCGGTTGATTTATGTAAGAAAAATGAACAATTCCGCCGCAGAATACAAGTGTTTATTTTCACTCGAGTTTCCTACAACGCGCGGTCCCGCGGTATATCAAAGAAAAAAAAAGTTAAATGAAATGCAAAGCACTGTTATATTCGATTCTTGCAAATGATTTCGTTACATGTACAACTGCTCGCAAAAAGTCATAATTAATACCATAATCAAAAGCGTTTTACATTTTATTAGTCGTAAAGTTGGAGCGCCACGTTTTTCCGTGATAATTACAAAGTCAATAAAACGTAGAAGTTACGCGCAAACCACGGATGAAATATCGAATAACTTATATCGAACAAAAAATATTTGTTAATAGAATTGAAATTGAAGGAAACCTGTTGCATGTAAATTCCTCGGTCGCAATAAAAGTAAACGTCCGTTTAATGAATTAATAGCGTCAGCGTTCGCATGATTCATTTCTTCGATAAGGATAAACATTTTTTTCCTCGGCCTTTATCACTGGACGGGCGAATTTATGCCGAGTCGAGATTGACCTCACGGAAGTTGGAAGACGTTCGTCAGTAAAGAGTTGCTTTTTAGCACGTTGGCTTAATCACAAAGTAAACCAGATAGATGCGTGGCTCTCGTTTGCGTCTCCCAGTTGAGTGACTTTGTATCGTTTATTACGGTTCTATCAAGCACTCCAAACGTCCTATTCCAATTACTCCGATCATCGGCAAAACAAAACGCCAAAACTCATAAAAAGTCCCGCGTTCATTTACATTTATGAATGACAAACCGTATAATCGTACGCGTACAAAGTATACATTATTAATAAGATCATCCATCAATCGTGCATGCCGGATGTATTTTCATGAAAACTTGGACACCGTCAACATTCAAAACAGACAATGTATTTAGTTGATCCTAATCCTCCGTTTATGCCAAACTACATAGTCTTAAGAAATAAGGCTTATTCTTTATTCCTCGAATAAGACGAAAAATCTGCCTTAACTCCCTCGTGGAATAATATTCAACAAAGTTTCGTTTGACTTTACATTCATAAGTTGCTTGCCGGAACACGTAATGGCACACGTACAGTGGTAGTAATTTGCGCGGTGATAAGTATCAGACGTTGAGAGACGAAATTTTGCATAATCGCTTGAAAAATTATTATGCGTAAAGCTCAGACGTAGGCGTAATTAAAAATTGGAAGAACGATCGATTTTGCGTTAATTACTACATGACAATCGCTTATAATCTCGACGTCTTCGTGTCCTAAACCGGGCAACGAGTTCATCGTTCGGCAGGAATTTCATCGCCGATTTCGGATTAAAATAACGCGTTTAAAAGGCATAGCGATATCTGACCTTTCCCGGGTAATTATTCTGCGATTTATCACGACGCTGAAATTCGCCTCGCTACGCAAGACGCCATGATTAAGTGCACGCGACAACATGTGTATGCATAATATGCAGATGATCTGCAGTTCTTAGATTAACATTACGATAATGCGAAAACCGTCCGTATCGTGAGGTTCGTGCTTCGCGTTAATTTTGTTCGACGCGTTGCGATGGAATTTGTGTGATCGATAGCCGAGCAGACTGTCTACGCGAGCCCGAATTTTCGAGTCATAACTTTTTGCGTAATTTTTCGTGTGCTTTTACAGTCTATTGAAAGCTAATTTCAACCTGGTTTCAACGTCGCGTTCATTGTTTGCACGACTTTAGCATAAAATGAGCGTTTGCATTTTGGTTGTCTAAAAGAAAATATCGATTTTGTGACCGATTCAAAGTAGTTCCACATTGACAGACGAAGACGGATGACTGACGTAGAACCAAAGTTGCATTTGCAATAAGATAAATTAAATACATCGTTCGGAACATGGAATGCAGGGTTGTTTTTTTTGACAAGCAATTTGTAGGGTTAATTTTTTTTTATTTCAAATTATTTCATGTTAATGGTACCGAATGACGAATACATAAATTCAATAAAAAAATGCACCTCTAATGTCGTTGTACATTTTATGGGGAAAACGAGAGATAATGTTTACAAACATGAAAGGTCGTCATAAAGTATGACAACAAATAACCGAGCAAAATAACATACCCATATTTCATAAATCATTTGACGCACCTTAACCATTATTTCCACCTCATTTACACCATTCAACACTCCATCTACCGAAAGTTGCCCGCGCGATTAGCAGCGGCTTTCGATCCAAACACTTTTGCCAGGCAGAACGTCGTGGAAATGGTAAAATTTATATTTTGCGTTCGTTTACTGGTTGTATTCGTCGATGATTAGTACTGTTTTGCCTCGCGACGCGTTGACGAGAAAAGAAAATGGTAATAAACGCGAATGCATGACTGAAGAGCGTTCAGGGGAGGTGAAAGTATACATCCGAGACAAAGACACAACACAATTAATGCAATTAGTATGAAACTGCGTCGTCTCGAGTTTATTGAGGATGATTAAAACAGTCGCTTCGTTAAAATTTCGCTTAAGGTAAGGTACTACACGTCTCCGAGTTTGGATTTCGTGCCTTGTTTAAAGGGTTTAGACGGATGTTTATTATTAAACACTCAAATTTGTGAATAATTGAATAAGACCCATTAAGGTCGCTCAAAAATGACGCTTTGACGAAAGTATACTTGATTCTCAATTCCGCTTTGCGTCTTATTAACCATTTATGAAAATTAAAGGACCTTAAAGGACCTGAGATAAAAGCGCTCGTTTCTGATTTCATTAGAATGTATTAAAGTATTATTATGATAATAATTGGCGCTGATAATAAGACAAATGTGACATTTGGAGTTTATGAAGATGTACGTTAAAGTAACGTTTAATTAGACTGTACATTGTAATTAAGAGTTCTGACTTTTTAAGCGTATTAATGCCTCGTTGTTTCGTCTTAGTAGAATGTTTTATTATTTCGGAAAATGACTCTTAATTACAATAATACCGTTTAAGAAGTTTCTAATGATTTCATTTGTAAGGCGTTTTAAAAGATTCATTGTCAATCTAAGAAAATATTTATTGATAATAACGAAAGTCTATAATTATTTGCGGTGCGACCGATGAAATAACAAAAGCAGCTGTTATTAATTGACTTAATGCGTAGATATACACCACAACACCTCTCCGTGCGAAATAATAAATCTTTCATTAAAATCCACTTCTAATCCCATAAATCTTACCCTCTAATACTCCCACAACCCTACAGACATTAACAATGAATCTAACTTATGTACCAACACTATCCGCTAATCAAAAGATCAGCACCTCATTTTCCCGACTCCATAGAAATCTATTTCGTCATTCACTTTTCATATTCCACAGGTTACTGCATAGTTTATCAATTGAGTTATAACGTCCTTAAACTCATATTCCTCATTAGCCGTTCAAAAGAAATTATTAATTAATCCGAATAATAAATAATGACGAAAGCTGAAATCTGTTTTATAAGTGAAAAATCAATTAGAGCTTATCGCATTTAATTAGGAATCATTTCTACAAGTATCTCTTTAATTGCTGCTTTCTATTAGAACTTGAACGAGAATTAATTTTGTAAAATTGATATAAAGCAACTTTATATTGCGTGACAACGCTTCATTAAAAAGGTCTTATACCATTAATAATCATTCGTATATGTATTTAAGTTACAGATAATCTAACCTTTTTTAATTCCGATTTGTATTCAAATTCATTTAGGTATTTATTATTTACGCTAAAGATCACGCAGCGTGATGATTTATTTAGAGGTTAAGGCGGGAAATTTAAAAATTCATTTGCGTTTGTGATAATTACAAATACACCTCGAATTAACGAACGCTGTTAAAATGTATATAATAAGCGCAAAATTAGTGCTTTTATACGAAGCCTGTTGTTAGAAGCAATCCCTCGTTAATATCACATCGGAATCGCTTCGTGTCTAAGCCAAACCTTTAATTAACCCGTTGAATTGAATTGAATACAAAAAAAGAACAAAAATGTGTTTCTCCGTCTATTCAAACTGGATTCCTTTCAGCGGTCTTAAATCCTACACCCAAACGACCGGAACCTCCATAAAATAACTCAATCTCTTTAATAGGTCACTAGCTCTAACGATGATTAATGACGCGATCCGCGACGGAGCGCAGGTAACGTCGCTTAAGGGGAAAAAAATTGGAGAACAAAGAGCGGGATTGTTGCAGTCGCGGTCGCGCCGGTAGCGTCTTCCGGGACGAAAGCTCAATAGTAATGGCCTATAAAAGTCAGTCATAAAAATCATAACGGTACATTAAGCACGCTATATCGCAGCGAAGCGCTACCGGACGCAGCCTTAATAACCTAATCTCAGTGGTGGCTGATCCTTCTTCCCCTTATCGGCCGAGTCGCCCGTTCCCGACTGCGCCTCGACTTATTTACGATACGATATTTATCGGTATTTATATAGCGCCTGGGACATTAATATCGGCGGCGCATAAATTCACGAGCGCCGATCCGAGCCGGCGAACCGTTAAAATATTTCAATGAAGTTGTCTATTAAGGCCGGCGTGTGATTTGTGCGGGTCAGGTCGCAGAAATGAAAACGTCCCGAGTAGGGTTTCGATTTATCGGAATTGGATGTTCCTCGCTCGTCCTTTTTTCCTGCAAACTCGCTCGATTATTGTCGGGCGCTATCGGAACACGAAGGATCCCGCCGCACGAAGAATGTTTATGCCGTGTTATTCGCGTTTCTATGCAAAGATAAAGGCCGCGTTTTTTACCGAGTCGATATCGCGCAGAAGTCTTCCGCGAGATGAAAATGATAAAGATAAATATGTAGCCGTTCTATGCCGCGCATAAAAGTCGCCGGCGTTATTAAATTTCGTACAATGCGTATATATTTGTCAACGTTTCGAAGGTCCTCGGCAATATCGCTCGGGGCGTTCGATACGCTGTCAAAATAATTGCGAAGGCAATTCCGTTCGGCGCGGGGATCCTCGTCGCCAGAACTTGCCGCTATTTGAATAAGATCCATTATTCAAACGCAACGTATAAATATTTTATAATCAGTTTTATCTTGCACTTAATGAATTCAATGCGGCCTGATTTATACGTAATACACACAAAGCGTATAATTTTACACGCTTGACCGAGACATATATTTAATATACGTATCAGATACATGTGCAGCTTGGGCACAAGGGCTTTACATATATTACGCGTGCGCGAACTCCAACACCTGTTTACTGATACATTAGGCCGGCATTAAAACTGCATTTAAAATGTCATAAGGGGTATCACCCGGATGAAAGCTTGAGTGATTGATTGGACATTGTTCGCGGGGTCCCGGCAGATCCTTGCAACCAATTTTTTTCTCCTACGTATTTTACATACTTTACGTCATGTCCGATGGTATAATTTTATTCGTGTACAATCACGGCCTGGTCTTCAGCCAGCTAATCCATATGCGTGCCTTTGATCGATGGCCTTTCGCGAATGATAATTGTTGACGTGGAATCCGTTTACTCTCTGCAAGTGGAGAGAATTGCAATCAAGATTACTTATGTAAGCTCAGAGTACGGAGTAATTAAATTCCGAGCTCGGCACCGAAATGATTTCATAAAAGCTGCCAAGAAGTCCTTCTTCTATTCAGAACCAACTCGGAGGATGTGATCCAGATGACTGCAAGAGTTTAAGTGGAATTTCGAGTTGACCCAGAGTGGAGAACGCAATTTAATTAATATGGAATTGTTTATTTTTTCAAATTGATTATAACCGTTTGTTAGTCAGCGCGTAATGACGAAACTGTTACGAAATTAAGGTCGGTTAAATGAGAATGATTTGCGCTTGTTGTTTGTAGAGAAATAGTACAATCATTAGTGTTGCTGTGAAGCGCAAAAAATGTCGGTTGATTCTCGAAGTGAGACTAACGGCGGATTAGAGAAGCAATTATTCCAAGGAAGAGGTTGTCTTCGAGGGAACGCGTCATTCAGAAAAATGTTTCTTTTTGCTGCAAACATCCTGCAGTTATTAGATCATTTCTCGGATTATCTTGCGTCAATCTAACTGCGTAATGACCGACACAAGTACTACTTTCCTATCACTTAGTGCCAGGACTTAATATCAAGCGATATTGGATGACCTTGCCTAATCGCATTAGTCGACTAATCCGAATCGCTTATTACCAATTCTGCACTTGATTATTCCCTGATTCAGTGCTATAATTTCAGACGAGGTGGTTAGAAAATATTTTGGCTAAAACGCATCCGTAATGGTTATTTCAAAATTATGTAAATGATCATTATGCGGTGCTTCTGTCTGGTATATAATTAGAATATGTTTTGGATTTCGTGTTCATCCCTCCAGAATCTATTACGGATGTAAATTTCAAACGAAATTGTTGACAATGTTGCTTGTATACTTCTATTTGAGACCAACTTTAACCGAGTCGGAAATGTCAATTTCTCTTTCCGACTTTTTGGTGAATTTCAACTTACTTGCAGTCTCTTCAGACTCCATTCCCTTTTTTTGGCCTCCGCTGCGGACTTTATTTCGACGTTCTTTCAGCTGCTTCGACCGTCTTGCCTTATCGACCTCTCTACAAATTCGGCCTCTTTTTAATTTTGTTTGCAACCCCTTCAACGTTCTTTCAATTCCCCGTCCTTTTCTAAGCTCCTTTTTATATTCCTCATTCTTCTCGCAGCTACAACCTAATTTTAATAGCATTATATTTTTATTGTTCTTTGTTATATCTATGTTAGCATAAAGTCAAAATGCAGATTATAATCGCATCAACTGTAATCAAATGTCGGCGAGCGTAAAGTATATATAATTACATTTTTATGCGACATAAAATAATTGTGTATTAATAAACTGGCAATGATGATAAAATTTATAGATCAAACGCATCCAAATTTGTGAACTGTTAAAATTTATGTTAAAAATCTGTACCGAAACTTTATGATTATTCATTGAACGTCTAATGCAAACGGTATTTCGTTATAGATATAACCAGAATCGTTGACCATAATACACAACTCTCTTGTCTGTGTCAGACAAGTTTCATGTGCAACATACAATATACGGTCTAACTATGTATTTCCATAATATATTGGTGGTACAAGTAGTTAAAACTTGCTCTATTCAGAAAACAATTATTTTCCGAAATCTTTACCGGTTGCAACCGTCAATTACACAAGCTATAGACATAGGAGTTAATTAAAGCTTAATTAACTGCAACCAAACAAATGATAATTTGCAAATATATTTGTGAAAATAGTCACAATCAATTAATAATAGAAATGATAATCAGTCAGAATTAGAATTGCTACATATAGTTTATATGTATTAAAGTCTTGTATAAGAAGCAAAATAATCAATTATACTGAATTTAAGTAGTGAAAGGTTTTTAGTTATAGAACGAAGATATTAGATCAATCAATCAACGTATAACGTAAACTTCCTATTTAAATCATAATAACGTCGAATCTTTTCATTATTTTTATCTTCATAAAATTGAAATTCCATTTTCAAATTTATTCTGATATGCCCCTAGTGGATGGCGCAATGCGAATATTTCATAAAAATTAAGACGAAATTGTCTCCACAGATGACAGTTAATTATCCCGGGGTTGACTACTACAATCTGATACATAAACAATATGTATACGCGCACAAATGTAAATAATAAACATAAACGGTAAACGTAAACAATAAACAAACGCCGAATGTAAACATACAATAAAATCAGCAATCATAATCTATATGTTGATTGTCGCATAGTATTAAACAAAAGTTTCAAATTTACTCGAAGATTTGACGTCACCATTGATTTACATAAAACCGTAACCTTAAAATTGGTAGCGCGACGAAATACACGTCCGATTTGGGATGGCCGGATCACTCTCCGATAGCATCGCGATCCATAATCCACGCCATCCATCAGCTCTTGTTTCGATGCGTAACGAAGTCGTCTTTACCCCCGGGGTGGGCCAATCAAAAGTTACGGCAACCCGATTGACATTCTGATCTTAACGAAACGGTTAAGGGCCGACGCATATTCATCGCTGTCAAACAGCGACGCGCGTTTGATTAGCATACGTGCAATTCAGCCTAAATCGAACTGCTGTGTCATACATTTCGGAATGGCTGTTACACGCCTTATCAGCGAAATGGCGACACGCATGCACACTGGCTGGGCCACGCAGAGATGCGATTTTATGAGGGATTGCGCTTTGCAAACTCAATTTCTATCTCGGCGCCCGATAAGAGAGCCCCGTCGCTCCACCAGCCCTTCGTCACTTTGATATCGATGAGGGTAATTTACGCGAACATTGTCGACGAAGAAGATTGATGTTTTGGGTGCGTGTGCCGGGCCTCAATCCCCTCCCGCTGACACTTCTGGATGTCGCCTCTCATCATGATGAATTGCATTTTGACACCCCAGGCCTTGAATACGCGTCGATCCGCCGCGTCATGTGACGCGTTATTATACGAAACTGACGCCAAATCGGTTACTGCGCTGGACTTTCTCGTTCGTAACGGCAAATAAAGCGCTAATTTCCGACCGATCAGGCGAGCAGCGCGTCAAGAACGAGCTTTCACGGACCATGTTTATTCATATAAGGATATCGCTGTCGACGCTAAAGACACCCGACAGTACCTGCGCTACCCTCGGCTCGTGAAAAATAATACGCCGGATATTCATGGCGCGTAAGTAAGACTGACGGATCAGTTCATTACACTTCCATTTAAATTTCACAAGTATTTATGTATGAAGTCGTTGTCACTTGTATGGGTGTAGATTAAGCGCACTGAAACCAAGTAAAATAAGTATTCGAGAGGACACCTGTAATGTGTGCAAGAAGATGCAAATATTTAATTTAAATTTAAAAGTGAACCGTATGTTTTACATACAGTGCTCGGAATTAACTGTATGGCAGTATAAAAAGTGATCGAGATGGTGAGCGTAAATCTAGACTTCGAAATTCTGTTTTAAAGATACCTATGTCACATATTGAAATATTGTTCAATATTCGATGTTGGACTGCATCAAATGCGGAAGGATATGCCATCGATCTAAATAAGACGGAAAAACTAGTGATAAAAAATTCAATTATAGGAGGGAACGTACCCTAAAAACACGCGGCAGTTGATAATCTGGAATAGACACGTCCAAAGTTACATTGTGATATTATGATCCAGCTTTCACTTGTAACCTTCCAAGTTTATACGAGTTTAGCATAATCCTAGAAATATTTATTATGGTAACCAATCTTTGGAACTCGATGGGACACATGGAACATTGGGACTGGCATCTAGAGGAATGTGTTACCGCAAATCCAGAAAATCCCCAATTCAGAAACTGCTATATACCATCTTAGATAGCCATTCTAACATATTCACATCCATTGATCCAGGAACTATTTTACCTCGGAGCGTTATAAGAAACAGTTTGTGTATAGAACTACTGCTTTAAGGACAGTCGTAAAAAGAGGAGAATCCTTATCGGAATCTTGGATCCCGTTTAACCCATCAGTCTATTACTTTGAGGACAGTCGTAAAGAGAGAAGCGTTCTTATTGGAATCTTGGATTCTGGTTAACTCGTCAGTGGTTACCTTCAAAAGATAGGATCAACTTTAATGTTTATTACAACAAATCCTTTGACGCGGTTGTAAGCAGCCCCTCAGAGTTGAAACAAAAGATGACTTCCAAACTAAATTGTTATTTGGAAATAGTACAGCCGAACTTATGATTTCTGTAAACGAATAATTCTGAATTTACTCGTTTCATACATTTCCGTAAACTTATTTGTATATATATACACATATAACCAACGGACAGTTCTTGACGCCGAAGGTAATCGACCGGAAATTAGCACTTTATTTGCCGTCACAGACTAGAAAGTGTCGAATGTAATCACCAAGGACCAGCTCCTATGAATTTCCGACCGTTTCACGAGAACGAAAATAATTGATCCTGCGTCCAGTAATTTGACAGGGGCGGTGCAAATTTTACAACCAAAAACAACGCACGTCACATTGCCTTGACTTTATTGCGGAAGCGCCAATGAAAAATCGTTAGACCAATGGCAGTTTGATTGTATGTCGATGAAATTAATTTGTTTGTCTGTTAAGTGATTATGGTGGTGCGTCCAGATTCTGATCGAGTGGATCTGATTAGTTTAATCAACGGCTCGATTGAGATTTGTTTATTGCCCAAATACTCGTTTTCGAAGATTGGCGCGTTGCTTTTAAAATTTCGTTCCAAAGTGTTGTAAACACAGTTTGATATTAGTACGTTTTACAGAGACTATTAAACGACGTTGAATATAAAACAGAACATAAAAATAAATTGAGGTTAAGTTTGCGTACGTGAACAGTCAATATTTTTTGTTGAAACCATAATATTTTTATGATTCTAATGGTACGGAAAATAAGTTTTTTAGAAATATAATTAAAAGTATCGTAAATATTTAATATTGATGAAAAAACAATAATTTATTTAAACTTATTATTTATAATATAAGCAAGTAAAGAGTATCTAAATAAATAAAGAGTATTTGAATGATAAATTTTAATGATTCACGTTGTAATTCTCACATTGTAATTTTCACATTGTAAAAATATATATTCAAATTTTAGTAGAATTATACTATTGTATAGAAGAAAAGAGAAGGTTTAACGTTATATTATTATATAAAATTTTTAAATTACAATTATTATTATTATTATTCCTATATATTTAACGAACTTAAGTCCAATTAAATAATTTATATCAGTTTAGTATAAAAGTTATTGTCATAACATGATTTACAATTCAGACATATTATTTTCATATATAATTAAATTAACGGTCTTCAATAAAATAATATAACAAATCAATCAAATAAGTGTCGCTAGTTCATTTACATTCATAATTAAAGTAAATAATACGTATAATAGTTTCAAACAAGTTTCGTTAATTTTAATATTACATAACATATAATACAAACATTGTATCGGCACTAAATGACACATTCAAGAAAACATAATCAGATCTTCATTAATAAATTTAAGCAATCCACAAAAATCAATAGAAAAAAAGTCCAAATCGATTTCGTTTACTAGATCACAAAAAAAGGTTAAGGGGATTATTATTGGTGTAGTTGAGTTTATATTTTTTATTTATAAATGTAAAATGATACCTAGACGATCTCCTAGGTATTCTAAAGTTTATTTGATGTAAAAATATCTTAAAATTAAAAAATAAAATGTTTTATTCTGCACACACATAGCAGAAATACAATCAAAACATATTTGAACGGCATAAATTCATGAATGCCGATATTCACATGTTTACATAACCTCTATAATTATATTTTATCACTTGCGAGAAATTTTTGCTCATGACCCTAAATTCAGATTTAAGCTATTTGTACTCATACAACGGCAATACACCCAACCAAACTTTCTTGCGGATCAATAATAAATCGAGATAATGAAAAGTATGTGTGCTCGATTAGTAAAAATTTTGTAGAACAAATTATTAGTAACGTTAGTAAAAACATTGCTTTTTGTTATTAAATGTATTATTAATTTATTATACCTCTCTTGTTATCCGAACCAACATTAATTTCCTATATTTTTCTGTTATTGTATTATTAAAATCCAATAGCAATATTAATATTAACTGTCATATGAATTACATATTATGTAAATGCACCATTTACTGAGTAGCGAACATGGTAACCTACTTGATAATAAATTAATATTAATTGCTTATAATTTATAATGAAAAAATAATTTTTATTAAAATAATAGATATGCAATTCAGAAAACCTAATGGCTTTATATATTTAATATTATAATAATTCCTTAATTTTATGATAAAGGTTGCAATTTGATATCGTTAAATTAAGTTTTCAAGTATTAGTATATATTGTTCAATTTCTATATTTATATCAAGGAGTATTTATCAATCTAAATAATAACGAGGTAACCAATTTTAATTAAGTGATATCTACTTAATGAGTCTTTTTAATATTAAATAATTAGTCTCGGATTATTAGCAAATTTATTGGATTTCATAACACATAAATATTTCACAATATAATTGTACGATTAATTAATTGGTAACCAAAATCTCGCGCTGAATGAAACAACCATTGTATTGTACTATAATTGTATTGTTAAAGACAAAATTATGAGTAGATAATTAATGTTATGAAACTAAATTATTGAATGTGATTTATTAGGTGTAATTTTATTTTTATTTCCTACAAAATTTATTTCTTATTCATCTCAAATTTTAAAACTGAAACACTGATATTAAGCTTTTTTGTAAAAATTAAGATTTATGGTAATACATTAATAATAAACTCATTAATAATATACACTAAATAATATTTTTGTTTATTACTTTTCTTATTTTACAGAATAAATCAGCGTTTTTATGTTTGAAATATTTGAATGTATTTTTTTCCTGATGAATTGAAACTCTTGATAAATTAATAATAAATTGAACAGAAATTGAAACTAATGTCGAAGAAAAATAATACGACAAGAACTATATTATATTTTTAATATTTATAAGCGGAGAATAAATAATAAACATTACGTACAATGAGCCGAATAATTAATACACGTTTAGCTTGGTTTAATAAACACAATAGTGATTAGTAAATCAAAAATTAATAAATAACTAATTAAATTATCATTTGATCCACATTTTTGTTTCGGTCCATAAACTAAATCAAAAACTTATACATATGCAATCATTTTTATGAGTTTATTTCCATTTAAAATAGTTTGCATTTCCGAATAAAATATTCTTTTCATCTATATATAAAATTATGTATTTATTTAAATAACACGGATCGTTCAACAATACGCATAAACCATTTTTTGCAATGTGTCGATTTCGTGTAGTACAAAAAACAAAATAAAATTAATTATATATATTTCAAACTTGATAAACGCATTAACTTTGTTTTTCGAATTTAACAAATTAATAACAATTGTATTATATAATGCATATGTAATTGCTTAATATTATTTTACATTATTTCATATATATTATTTATATTTATATTAATAACATACCTGAAACAATTCATTTTATATTATTGATTTTTAATGATAGGAGTAAAAAACTATTCACAATTTTATGTACGTTTTTCATATAAAGAAATTGTTGATTATATGATTAATAACTGATTGTATTAATATTATACGTTTTGTCATGTATTTTGAGACGAGGAGTAATTTTTTTGAATTATTATTTGATATAGTATATTTGAAAAGTTAAATAAAGCATCATATTTTTTTTAACCATTTCTATAATGATACTTCCCTAACCATTTTTATTCATTTATTTTCATTATAAATATTATATTTTATATGTATTAACTTTAATAAAACAATGAAAATGAATTTTGCAAGACACGTCGCTTAATTAGTTTTTATGATAAGACAGTACAGTCGAAACTTTAAATTAACTCACGACTATATAACCATTAACACTCGTTTCTAACTATTTTTAATGCAAGCAATAAATTATTTAAACCAAAAAAACGTTTTTATGCTCGCCGCAACCCGTATCAGTTACAACAATTTTTGTTACAATTAAATTACAGTATCATTAATTACCCACTAAAATTATTAGAGCGCCAAACACTCGAGTAATTATAATTGTGACTAATACCCATCATAATTTTATAATTCATTTCCTCCCTATTCCCTTAGCGGACATTTTCTTTCCAAAAAGGTCAATATATGGAAATGAAACATATCCCACTCTACTATGTGCCACGTGTTCAGAATACTGTAGCATTTACCTCTGAAATTTGCAACGGAGATTCGCACCCTATTTATAAAATTATACTCAAAATCGCGAACCCAAACACGACGGATCAGCTTAAAAACGTTTTCACCAAATTAAATTTCAGCGCGAAATCACGCACCTCTCGAAAATAATTCAAGACAAAACGGCGACATTCCCCCGTCGCGCAATAAAATTACTCTCGAGTTGTGAAAAATGGAAAAGAATAAAAAAAATTCATTTTCGCAGAGAAGTGCATCCTGAGTTATTAATGTTATGATTCTTTGAACAAAAAAAAAAAAAAAAAAAAAAAAAAAACAAAAATTATTTTTATATATAACAACAAAATAATAAAGAATACGACACCTCTAGATAATATCTAGAGCACCACATACGTCACACGACTAAACGTTCCTGAAACGATCGGTATATGACATACATAAA
>JABFQC010000591.1:0-25402 GCA_022817085.1 Psilanteris sp. ZL-2020
CTTATGAATCGCTAAGGTTTTTGCAACATAAATATTTATAACTCTCAAACATAACATAAAAAAACCACTCATATTTCCAACGGGGATTGAACTTGTTAATTTCAGCGCTTGAGTACAAGTCTGCAACCATATGGACAGTGCGTCTACATAAACAGCGAATGCGTAACAAGAATAACTGTTAGATTATTTGCGATATTAAAAACAACGTTTTTATTAGAAGATTAATGCTGTACATAAATAATTATTTGCATATATTTAATATTATTAAAATACAAACTTTCTTTAATACGTATTGGATAATAAAAACCAATATCCTATTTCGTAGGATAAATGCGTCTCTGATAGTCATTATTCTTCTTACGCATTCATTGTGTATATAGATGCACTGGCCATGCGTTTACAGACTTGGATTCGTGCGCTAAAACTAACAAGTTCGATTCCCGTTGGAAATATGAGTGTATCTTTTTTAAATGTTATGTTTCAGTGTTATGAATTTTCATCAATATTCACATCGTCTGCGTTGTGAATATTCATTGGGCCCTTCGGATTTTTCTGTTGCTAAAACCTTAGTGATTCAGAAGAGATACTTTTTATTATGTTATATGATTTCTTGTAAGCTTTCATCAACCAGCGTAACTTTAGGTTGATTTGGTGTTTTGAATCCATAACAGAAACGGGCTTATTGTATAATATTAGCTCTTAGAAAGCAATTTTAACGCAGATTAATTACCACAAGAAAACAAGACAGATCTATTAATTGAATATGTTTTTATCATACAATTTGTATAACAAATTTCATAATATTACCTGAAGTTGAGGTTTAAATAAAAACTGTGACATAAAATATAATAGTATATGAAATTTGTGAATTTTTTCCGTGGTGCTTATTTTGGAGCAAACAACAGCTTGTAGTAACCGAAAGTTCTATATGTATGAAATGATTAAAATAATATATCAATCATGTTTAATACTTTTTCCATGGACTTACATTACACGTAATAATAAAATACAAAAAAAATTGTACAAAAAAATATAATTTAGAATTGACACCAATATCCGAAATTTAAATTACATTTAACATAAGTTTCTTTTCTCTTGATTGATTTAATACAGTTTTAATAACTACAAATTTAAGATGAGTAGCCTAAATAATTAAAGTTTATTACGTATATCAGAAATTAATCCTATTTCTCAATTTATCGCGATAAAATGTATTATAATGTTATTTAATTAATTGAACAAATTTCAATAGAACGCATTTTAATTAATTATGAACAATTTTTAAATCGATTAAAATAAATTTGATACGAGACAAAAACGTTTTTAGATATTAAACAATATAAATTAATTTATAATATAAAAAGAAAGATCTTTGTTATTACCAAAGAATTAATTTTTAATGTAAATATTACTGTACAATATTTCGAGCTATTGCACTGCAATTTTGTATTTGTCTGAAAAGAAAACACTTAACAATAAACCTTACGATTTTAAATCAAATCATTAACATCAAATTTAAACTCGTAACAATCGAATCAAATGTTCGCGCCACACTGAAATGCACCGTTGCGATAACTCGCAATTGCTCAGATCGAGCATCGACAGCGCCAATCGTTTTGTCTCGCGTAGTCGTAGTCGACGATGCGTGATGCGTGCACGGGGGGCACTTTCGTGCCGCAGTTGACTGCAGAGTCTATTTACTGATCGAATAACCGAGGCGAATTGTCGCGCGTTAAATGTGCGTGCGATATGTCGAACCCCGGCGGTAGCAGGAGAAACGGCGCAACCAAGATCCGCCTGACGAGTAAGTATCGCGTCTCGGGCTCGCGCTCGGATGCGACACTTGTCCGAGCAAGTTGCAACCCAGCGCGACGTCGTCGTCATTGAGCGAGTTGAGCGTCTAAGACGATGCGCGCGTCAACTTGACGCATCAACTAAACGTGTATTTCATATTATGCCGGTTTCTGTGCTCGACGACGCACCACACTCGTCGTCAGCAGCGTTCGCAAATTCGCGCAAGCAACGCGACAATGGCCGCGCGCACTTGTCGTTGGTTATGCCAACTGCCTGCTGTCAGCTCGCACGAATTTTTCGCGATTCGCTTAGGGAAAGCACAAGTTTCCGTATCATTGCCCGAGCATAATAGTTTGTTGTAAAATTACCAAGTGCATTTTTGCATAGGGCAGATGTAAGTGTAGGTTGATAATTGCTTTATTCTGCGGAAATGAGAGATTGCCGAGCCAAGGTCGGATAGGCAAAAAATTGTCCCTGCTGATAATTGGTATCCTAAATTTGACGTTTGTCAGTCGATGTTTTGTTATGGTGTGTAGTTGATATTTGCTGATTAATTGTGTGATTTGGTATGTACATGTAAGAAATTTCAAATGTAAGAATTTTGATAGTTCAAATCAAGTTATAATATTTAATGTTGTTTTGTTTATTTCAGCAATTGCAATGCATAATTAGAACTTGAAGAATTTGTGATTACTGAAATATAAATATAAATATGCTAATTTTATTTATTCTTAAAAAATATATATACATACATTAGTATATGTTATTTTCCTTTTTTATATTTAATTTTTTCAAAACAAAATTTCTTGTAAAACAAATTTCAATTCAAGATGGTAATTTATGTTACAGATATTGTAATATTGAATAATTAATAATTAAATTATTTATTTAAATTGATTTATTAGTATAATTTTTGACTAATTTAAAAAAATGTATTGCTCTTAATTTATTATTATATTACAAATAATATATATATTGTTCATTTAATATAAAAATTATTCAAATTTATGATGGTAATAAGTATTATGAAAATTCTTTTGACATTTTCTTAATACAAGTTAAAATATTTGATAATTATCTAAATATACAACTTTATTGTATACAAACTTTATTTTTGATTAATTATAAACTGTTATATTCTGTTTCAGTTAAGAATTATATTTTACTACTATATTTTTATCTTTTTAACCTTTTAATAAGATTTTTTATATTTTGTATAAAATATAGTTCTATTATAAATAAATTATATAAGATATTTTACACAATGAAATCATTATAATTTTTTAATCTTAACTATGAAAACATAAATTGCATTTATGCACTATTTATGCATTGTATATAAATGAAATTTATTATTTTTGTAACGATTAAAAATATTTCAAATTACAAAAAAAAAAAAAAAAAAAAAATTTTTGAAATTTATTATTATTATTATTATTATTATTATTATTATTATTATTTATTAATTATTTTATATTTTACAATGAATTCTAACAAAGAATCATAAAAATTCTACTTATAAGTGCAGGTTTATGTAAATTTGGATGTATTTAAAAATGTAAATAATGTAGAAAAAATTTCATTTCCATTATAATTAATAATTTTAAAACACAAGGTTAAATTAGATTTGAATGTACGATAAAGAAACAAAATTAAAAAGAACATGATTTTAATGAAGAAATATTAGTCCTTCGTAGATACAATGCTTTTAATAGATATAATTCTTGAATATCTTAATTATTCATGTAAATTTAACATATAGAAATAATTCAGTTACATTTTATTTAATATTATATTGTAAATTGTTAACTATATATTTATTTTTTATATATAATTAAATAAATATGAAAAAAATATATAAAATAAAATTAGAAATTGTCTTAATAAAAAGAAGACTGGAAATTGTTTAACTAAAGTAGTGATTTGAAAATGCATTTAAATTCATTTAAGTTTCATTTCGATGATATAATGTTTGCACATTCATACATCAAAACGTGTAAATATTTTATCCTAGAAATATATAATTGAATTCTTATATCTGTTAGATTACTTTGGATTAAATTAGTATATTTAATCAGTACTAGTTATACATGTAACTTAATAGCTTTTTGCAATTAAATGAAAAACCTTTGATTTTATAAAAAATATATAATATATTTACTAAGTATATTATCTAAGCTCTTTTATCATTATTCTAATTTGTATTTTAATGACAAATATTTTACTTTAAATTGATAATACATGTTCATAATTTAATTTGATTTTTAAAAACTTTGATTAACATAATTAAATGTAATATAAATATAATATCATAAAGTAATTGTATATTATTCTTAATTAACGAAAAAAAAGATACATTTAAAAAATTATTATATCTCAAATCATGTAAGTATGAAAAGTGTATCTAATTTTAGTGATCTTGACATATGCGACTTTCTTACATTTATATACAATTTAATTACTATGTTGTGAGTCCCAACTTCAATTTTAAACAAATAAAATAGATAATGCAATTTCTTGAATTAATGTGCAAGTCTATAAAATTTTATCTTGACAGTTATTCATTCATATTTTTTAAACAAGCACGAACTTTGCTAAAAACAAGCTCTAATTATGGCCTTTCATTGCTCTATTATATCTTATGATCCATCATCAATACTTTCTGGTTTATTTTGCTTTAAATAATTTTTAAAGTACATCATTCAACATACTTGTATAGAATTTAAAATATTATATATACATTAAAAATAATTTACATAATGTTTATATGTTTGTTCATTAAATGTCAGTTTAAATGTAAAGTAAATAATTTTTGTTTGATTAAATACATAATCACTTTATTTACAATAATCATATATTATATATAATAACACTATATACATATTAATATTCAAATTTAAAATATATTATGTAATAAAAATTTATTTTTGTTTTTAAAGTAATAAAATCTGTTCTGTTTTGCTTTCAGTATTGTGCGCTCGTAATCTAGCAAGAAAGGACTTATTTCGTATGTATTAAAATACAATATTATATACAGTTAATGTTTGTATGTGTATATAAATTCCAATTCTTATGACTAACTGATTGTCTTTTTTAGGTCTACCGGATCCTTTTGCAAAAATAACGGTTGACGGATCTGGGCAATGCCATACTACTGACACCTGCAAAGCTACATTAGATCCAAAGTGGAACCATCATTATGATCTGTAAGATTAAAGTTTAATCTACATATATTTATTTTTAATGTTCGAATTTTTATTTAATATGCATTATCAATAAAGAAATATTAATCGATTAACTGAAAATACAATAAATGTAATAAGTATACAATTTTTAAATTTTTATTTGTTTTAAATTTTTTTTTATTTTTTTTAAATAATTTCATGAAATATATATTTGTCGTTTATTTATTTATTATATGTATAGTATTGATATAATTAAAAAAATAAAATGAACACATTTATATTTTAAATATAGATACATTGGCAAAAATGATGGTATCACTATAACAGTGTGGAACCACAGAAAAATTCATAAAAAACAAGGAGGAGGATTTCTGGGATGCGTTCGCATATTATCAAATACAATCCAAAGACTCAAAGATACCGGATGTAAGAATCATTTCATTCATTACACCACTACGAAAGACCAACTTAATATTCCTAACAAACATGTCTATGATATTAATTACTGCACATATTAAATGCAATTTATCGTTCTTTCAAATTTTTATTTATTTTTAACTGATATAAATGATTTAATTTGTAAGATATTAATTATTTTTAAATTAATAATATTAAATAAATCTATATATAATGATATTTTAATGAAACAAAATTATTATTATAATTTTACATGTATTAACATTTTTATTTTATATTAATACAAACTCATTTTATTATAAATTTATTAAATAAAATTAAAATGCAATGAATATTTTATTTAATATATCCTAATTTTGTATTAATTTTGTAAAAATTAAACATAATATTTTAGATCAATGCCTGGAACTTTGTAAGGCAAATGCAGATGACAATGACGTAGTCAAAGGTCAAATAGTAGTGTCCTTATTATCCCGCGATAGTCACAATGGTGCTGTCAGTAACACAGTTGGCCATAACGCTGTAGTTGACGTGCTTGGAGATTTGAGTTGTCCAACAAATCTTCCCGATGGATGGGAAGAAAGAAGAACCCAAAATGGCCGCCTTTATTATGTGAATCATTATACTAGGACAACTCAGTGGATCCGTCCAAATTCAAGGTAATTGTTATATAATATTCTAGTATTAAATTTAAGTTTGACAATAATAATAATAATAATTGGATTTAATTGCTTTCAAACAAATATTTGGATATAAACATTTCCTAAATATATCTGTATATAAATTATCATTTAATCATTAAAAATGTATAAACTTTAAAACAACAATTATTTTCGTTAAAGTTTATTTGATTTATGAAATCAAAAATCTAGATAATTATTAAATATTATTATCTTTTAATGCAGTCTACAATTTAGAAATGAATTTGAATTGTTGTAAGATTTCAAGTATATAAATAATATAACATTTATTATAACTCTTTTTAATAATTAAATTAGTAAAAACATTCTTTTGAGTTTATATTAATAACATATTTTTAATTTAACTCTTATAAAATGAAAATAAATTTCTCCCATCAATAGGCCTAGTAACGCGATAATACCAACGGCCCCAGAACCCCCCACAGTGCCTTGTGTAGAGCCAATGTCGCCAAGTAGCAGTGGTAGCCCATTAAATGCTCCTGATGATAGCCCCTCTAGACAATCCAGTGATTGGAATGGCGAAGGAACACCTGTTGGGACTCCAACAAGCAGAGATAACTCCGCGCAATCGACACCTCGTAATACACCAACTCAGACTAATTCAAATCAGCAGACTACGCACATTCAGCAACAAAATGCAAGAAGCACAAGTCCCTTGGTACAAGAAAGACGTTCATCGAGAGGTGGCGAAGAACAAAATGGAAATGAACAGAAAACAGATCGCGCAAGCATAAATGCTAGTCAACAACCGCGCAGGCCTAGTAGAACAAATAGGAATCGAAATAGTGGAATCATGGGAAATGAAAGAAGAACAGAGCCACAACCATTCGATTTACCTCGAGGATATGGTATTATTTTTTCTATTAAAGTTTAATAAATTTATGAAAAACAAATTTTCTTTATAGATATATAAAAATATATTTCTATCAGATAAGTTATATATATTATGGGCATACATTTATCAGTTATTTTTATCTGTAATTAATTTTCATAATATATAATATTACGTTATCTTTAATACTTAATCAAAGAAAATAAAAGTATATTTTCATAGATTTTCAATGCTATATTCAATCAGTTGTTAAGTTTTTTATCATGTTTAATATATTTAAATTAAAATGTTTTATATATTTATTTAACAATCTAATTTATTGCAAATAAATTGATATGAATTAGAGATGCGGAAAACTCAACAAGGTCAAGTTTATTTTTATCACGTTCCGACCGGTTCATCAACGTGGCATGACCCTCGAATTCCACGCGATTTATCGGCAAACGAATTAGCGAGTGAACTTGGACCACTTCCTAGCGGATGGGAAATGCGGCAGACGCATAGTGGTAGAGTTTATTTTGTGGATCACAACAACAGAACGACGCAATTCACGGATCCCAGACTTTCCAGTCAAATCATTAACACATTGTTAAAGTGAGTTATATTTTGTATATTTAATCAGTAATCACGTGAGTAATTGATAAAACAATATTATATTATAATATATATCAAATAAATTGTTTAAAAATGTTTAGACGACAAAACAACAGTGCTGCAAACAACCAACAAAACAATACAGCAAACTCACCAGCTACTCGAAGTGATAATGTGTCAGCAGTGCAAACACAACAGACAACGAATCAATCTAATATTAATCAACAAAGGCCACGAACGGAAGCTTCCACCAACAATAATATCATCCCTACACGTAAGTCTTAATTTCTCCTTCATATATAATATAATAGAAATATACATTTTAATTAAATTTACACATATCAAATAGAATAATACCGTATTTACTCATATGAAGTTTTACTTTAAAAATTACCTTTATGATAAAAATTATATTTTAGCAGAAAATAACGTTACACAAAATGGACAAACGGTATCAGATTTACCAAAGGAACTAATGGATAGTGAATTGTTACCTAAATATAAAAGAGATTTAGTTGGAAAATTGAAATGTTTGCGTGCTGAATTAAATACTTTACAACCACAAACTGGACACTGTCGATTAGAAGTATCACGCCAAGAAATATTTGAGGTACTTATATACAACTTTAAAAATAAATCACTAGTCATATAATTATAATTAGATGATATCATTACTTATAAATTAATAATTTATGTAATTAAATTAGATAAATATATATATATTTCATTAATTTATGTCATATTCTTATTTTTAAAATTAGGAATCATACAGGTTGATTATGAAAATGCGCCCAAAAGATATGCGTAAAAAATTGTTGGTGAAATTTAGAGGTGAAGAAGGATTGGATTATGGTGGTGTTGCACGTGAATGGCTGTATCTGTTATCCCACGAAATGTTAAATCCACAGTATGGTTTATTTGAATATTCCCGAGATGATAATTACACATTACAAATTAATCCCAATTCAGGAATCAATCCAGAACATTTGTCTTACTTCCATTTCGTTGGTCGTATTATGGGTATTGCTGTGTTTCACGGTCATCACATAGATGGTGGTTTTACAATGCCATTTTATAAAATGCTGCTAAACAAAGCTATTACTCTTAATGACATTGAAGGTGTTGATCCGGAATTACATAGAAGCCTTACTTGGATGTTGTAAGTACAATATATATTAATAATAAAAATCAATTTAATATAAATCAAATATTATATTAAAAAATATATTATATATACAAATTTAAGTAAACTTTAAATTAATTCAAACAACTTAATATTATAATTCTATAAGCATAATTTAATTTATGGAATCAATAATGATACAAAATTAACAATTGTAATATATTATGTATTTTAATTATTTATATGAAATATACATATTTTAGGGATAATAGCATAGATGGTGTATTGGATTCAACATTCTCAGTGGAGAACAATTGTTTTGGAGCTTTAAGGCATCATGAACTAAAACCTGGTGGAAAAGACATTTTGGTTACAGAAGAAAACAAACGTGAATATGTCCGTCTATATGTAAACTATCGTTTTATGCGTGGAATTGAACAACAATTTTTAGCTTTACAAAAGGGTTTCCTTGAGTTAATACCACCACAATTATTACGACCATTTGATGAACGCGAACTAGAACTCGTAATTGGTGGTTTGGGTACGATTGATATTTCTGATTGGAAACTTCATACTCGACTCAAGCACTGCACTCCGGATACTCCTGTTGTTAAATGGTTCTGGCAAATCGTCGAAAGTTACAATGAAGAGATGCGTGCTAGATTATTGCAATTTGTGACTGGTAGTTCTCGAGTACCGTTGCAAGGATTTAAAGCATTGCAAGGTATTAATTTTTTATAATCATTATTTCATAAATTATAATTATATATTTTTTCTTTAATTTAAGTCGTTTCTAATAATTAATATACAACTATTGATATTGTAATTTTTGTTAATTAAATAGGTGCTACTGGAGCAACTGGCCCTAGACTTTTTACTATACACGCAGTTGATGCACCGAGTGAAAATTTGCCTAAAGCACATACTTGCTTCAATAGAATCGACATACCACAAAATTACCCAAATTACCAAAAGATGCTCGACAAACTTACACAAGCTGTTGAAGAAACTTGTGGTTTTGCAGTTGAATAAAAGGTTAATTCTTTCTTTATAATTTTATATGTAAGTACCAAACTATTTATTAATAATTAAAGTTCAAAAATAAAATATACTATAAATGTTGCAAAATAATTTTTCTTAATAAATTTATAACTATACTTTCAATTAACTATTCTTATTATTATTTTAATATAGACAGCATGTAATTTAAAATGTATTTCAATAAATAAATATAAATTTAATATAAATATAAATATATCCATATTTTTGTTTTAATTATTGAAGAACATCAAATCTTTCTATTTCTTTTTATAATTAATATTATTAATTATTTGTTTTTAGATATTACAAATTGAAATATCATCTAATACCTCGATTTGAATTAACGTGCAATTGACCAAACTGAAGAGAGCGCAATAATGTTGTTAAACGTGTTAAGTAATTTAACGACTCTGAGTCGTAAAATGCATAATAAATCAAATGCGAACTTGCCTTTGATATATCATATCAAATACCCGACCTGCTCATATTATAACGAAGTAACGAATAAACTTTATACAGGAAAAAAGAAAAAATTATATATAAATATATATTATATATATCTATATATTTCTCTCTTTCTCTTTATCGAAAGTATATATATGTGTGTGTTTTTGTGTGTATTAATACAGACATATATATATACTATTCGAAGTTATATAACAGGAAAGTAAGAATCAGTGTAAAAATGCTGTATGAAAACGGATTACGATACAAACTTAATTATATCCTGTTCGAGCCTGTCGTGTACAAACGTGCATCCTTGAAAGAATGTTAAATTAAGACATTTCAGACTTCTTGATTTTAATTTGAAATGAAGTTTTAATTAAAAATGACAAGAATTACAATTGAATGTTTAATTTCGTATTTCTATTAAATAGATTATTTTCAGTTTCATTGAAACAATAGTTATTGAAATTGACATATGTGCTTATTTGTGTTATCACAGTCAATTATTAATCATAGGATTATTAACATAACAATTTGACATATTGTTAACAAACAATCGAAAACGTTGTATAATTTTCGATTGAAATCAAACTCTTAAACAAATTCTGTTTATTTCAATATAAAAATTAAATTTAAGAACAATTATAATTGTGATTTTGGATTACTACAAAATATTATAATTTATAATATTACTGTTTCACACAATTATGTTATATTAAATCTTGGGTAATTATGTACAATTATCCCCCCCCCCCAAAAAAAAAAGGGCTAAATAATATACGTTTTTGATTCAGAATTTGATGACTATTTTCGAGTCTAAAAAATTATTTTTCGGAAATTAACCGTTCTCGAGATATTTGCAAATGTTTTTAATTGCTAATAAAATGCGTTTCGAAATACTTATTTTAATGATATATACCTTTACTTAAAGCAGAATTTTATGTAGTTTTTAATTCTGAAAGAATTACATAATTTTTCTATATTAATGCAATAGTTTATATACATTTTATAGATATATGATTTTGTTCGGTAGTTTCGGTGGTTTTTTAAAAGGGGGAGTTGGGGGTTGCGAATAATTGTACACAATTACGAAATCATGTTACATATATTATTACTTTGACAGTGGTAATTGCTTACGTTGTTGTTTTAAAAATCTTTTAAAATTATAACTTCTGAATAGTTTTCTCCACTAATTTTACTGTCTATCAATTGCAAAACTTTCTAAAATTGTAATATATACAAAATTATTTAAAGAAAGTAAATTAGTAATCATCAAAATGCTTGCTTTTTATAAAATTGTATCTTACGTTACAATTATTCGTTTGCTATAAACACTAGAGTTGTGTTATATTTAACTGTTTTCTTAATTTGAATATAAAATATTATTTAAAATTTGTAATGACACAAATTTTGTAAATAAAATATTATTTTTTAAATTATATTATTCTAATTTTTTCTATTAACACTGAAGCTAATTGTATTTTAATTTTAATACATTATTTATTACAAACGATTATACCAGATATTTAAGACAGTATATATCAATGTCGACTGATAACATGTTAAATTGTCAGAATGCAAAATGCCTTAACTTAACAAATTAATGCTATCAAATATTGCACCGACACTTATATACAAATTTAAAGTTGTAATTTGCAGTGGACTATTTATACCACACCACATATCAATGATGGCCATTCTGACAATTCTTGAAAGTGCAATGTGCAAACAATAAAACTGTAGTTGGAAATTTTAAAAATGATATATTTTATAAATTAAGCGTTCTTATTGACGCATATTTCTTAGCGATTCTTTCGAACAAACGCAAGTGCTGCTGATCTTCTCGCAAGTGCCTTAGAAGAACACGATGTAATTACAGTGAAATGAATGAATCGTTAAAATCATATCAAACATCGAAACTTTTTTTATTTGTATCGATTATGTGTAAATTTAAAAGGTTGAAACAATATATTAATAACGAAGCAAATGTGTAAATATCAAGCGTGATATTGAAACAATTTAGAATTGATGAAGTTACAAATTTTTATTTATATTTGTATTATTAATTGTATTAGAGAATATAGCCTTTATTTACTGAAAATCAAAATTATATATTGGAGCAAGTTCTTCGATTAATTATTATCATTTTTTAGTCTAATTAGTGTGAAATTTAAATAACGTTTTAACAATACTATTATATCGATTATCGATACAACTACTTTACTAAAATATATGTAAATATTGTTTTATAATTTAATCCAATTGCAAAACTCTTTTAAACATAACCCATTTTATTTTAATTTTGGCGAAAAGAGAACGCTTTTTTGCTTTTATCTGTTTTCTAAGATTAATTTTAAGTGTAAAATTATGTGTTTAATATTAAAATCTTGTAAATATATTCTTTGAGAGAAAAACAGAAAAATAATAATAGGACTAATTCTAAATTATAATTTTACAATAAATTAGTCTGCAACATATTTGGTTTATAAAATTATGTTTAATCATTGCACACAACATATTCATCACTCATTAATTAATTATTTTGTGGCGTATGGTTGAATTGAATCACAATTAGTAGCTCAACTATGTTTTAGGATTCATTTAAAAAAGTAATATTTAAATTGCAATTATAGTATTTGTTGTACATAAATCATTTAATAGACTTATTTGATTATTTGCTGATACTTTTCTTCGTAGTAATAATTAGTATACAATTGTATATACATTATATATACATAATGGAATTATAGATGAATTGATATTTGATCTATATAAAATGGAATTTTTTGTTGCAATTAAACTTTGTCTTTTTGTAATCGCAAAGCAGTGTTAAATATGCGTCATTTTAATAATTCTTGTAATTAAACAGTTATAATGACATATCAAATTGTATCTGTTTATTTTAAACTATGTAAAAAAATAAACGTAAACTACGATATTCTATTGCTCTCTCTTCCTATTTTAAAATGTTTTATTATAAACAAGTAGATAAATTATAAAAATAAAATTTCCAATGACTGCACTTGAAAGCTCTTCGATTTAGCTATACATTTTAGTCATGATAATAACCGAAAAAGTGTTCAATCAATTTCAATATTTATACTATTATAACGTAATGAACTTTCGTATTCTTATGATGTAAGGATTAATAATTAACAAATGATAAATTATTTGTAACAAAATTGTAAATTTATAACTTGTGAGTGATCTAATCACCAATATTTAAAATTTTTGTAAAAAAAATGGAAACAAAAATTTTAAATTGTGTTACATTTCAAGTCGAAATTAAACGATCTATTGTTATTTTACTGTATGTATGTACCTGCTATGGTGGCTTTCGTAATGGAATTTCAATCGAAAAAATGCGATCAAACGTACATAGCTCTAATATCATATCATTTGTTATAATCGTATTAATAATATAATCATTATGAATTATTTTTATTCTAATAGATAAATATTATGTTTATCCACATTATATTAACAATAATGTTATCTCAATAACTATTACATACATGATTAGCGACTTTGTACATATAATTTTTCTTTTTTGTATTTTGGATGAAATGTATATTTTAATAAAATATCCAACAATACGAAAAGAATATGACATTTTTATTTGATTTAAATAAATAATTTATCTTTCGCCAGTTACAAAGACAGTCATCAAGATTTCATCAATAATAATTTAGGAATGAGTTGTTATAGTTTTGCATATACTCCATTATTTGTAAAAATATAATGCTTGCATTTTCAATTTAAAATTCCTTCAAATTTTTTATATTTAATTCCTACAATATAAAGTGCTTTTAAAATCGCAGTTACAATAAATTCTCTATCGCATATTTAAAATATTATTTAAATTCAAAATGTTAAAACAATCTTACTTAAATTGCAAGTTGTATAATACATAACAGCAATACCTAGAGGATTTGTACATATTATGGGGCTATCATGTTTTGTATTAACATGTTATACTTTATACACCCAGTTGCATTAATTCGTGACCTAACTAGAACGACTATCTCACTTAGTTGACATTATAATATAACGGCAAATAAGTGAGATAGTCGATCTAATTAAGTCACGAATTAATGCAACTGGGTATACAATGTATTCGTACATTTTAAACTGTCTACTATTCTCCTTTAAAATAAGATAAAAAAAGTCAAATGTTCTCAATATGAAATCTTTCTATGACTCAATGGTATATATGTAGGGATCTGCTTAATTAGGTCTAATGTCGGTGTTAAAAAATGTATGCAATGTATGCAAAAGCTGGCACAATTTATGCAACTTAAAACAAACAAATATACGTAATAATTCATTATTGCATCTCTAATACATTTTTTTCAATCTATTTTGAAGCTGCATATTATCTCGAATTATAATTTCAAAAATCAGAACTGAGAAACTTGATATGGAATGCAATAAATAAAAAACTCAAACAGACTTTTCAGGTGCGAAATTATTATACAATAAAAATAAATATAGAGATTATGAATCTTAATTTTTTTATTAAAAGATAATAAATTAGAAAATTTAATCAAAAACGAGATTAAGGAATATGCGTAAAACCATGACTACAAATGGCGTTCAGTAATTATATAAATATTTACTATTAATTATACTAAATGGGACTTTTTAAATTATCCTTTATTAATCACAAAATTTTATTCTATAAAATTTTTGTTTTTACGAGTGTTTTACAAATATTACATTTAACATATCAGTAAAATGTTACATATGAAAATTTAGCTAACTGTACAATGTTTAAATATGCGTTTATATTGAAGAAAAATAAATTATTTAACTAGAAGAATATTACAATTAATTTTTTATATAATCATTTACTTCTTCAATATCCAATAATGGATTATGCAGTTATTTAAGTAAATCTCTTAAATTTATTCGTGTTTCATTTAATTTTAAATTGAAGGTATTTTCTAATTCAGCGGCATTCTGGTGAAAAGCGAATTAGCGAAGTACCATCTAGCGGATTTTTAGCAGAATTTCAAAACACTTCAATTAACCGAAACGTTAATATTGATCAGCCGGTGTTACTGGAAGTATAACACATGGGTTGTGTTTGATACCACAAGCAAATGTGGGTGCTCTTTTGCCTAAATTTTTTGGTAAATATTTTGGTCCAGGAATATCATCTTCTTTTAACATACGTGTTCGGAATTTCATAGTGTAAGCAGGACCTCTTTGTTTCACTTTATCAATACTGACTTTATGGTATGCTGCGGGGCCTGGTGTATCATTTATTATATGTTTTGATTTGGGCTCCCTATATAAATTATAAATGTATAAATAAAAATTTGCATATGAAATATATATATATATAATGGAATAACATTAAATATTTGTTTATAAATGAATTCATTGAAAACAATCTGAGTCTTCATTTCTTTCTATTCTTATTAACGTTGTAATTTCACAAGAATGAAAGAAAAAACCCAGATAGCATGCTGTACTTTTTGCTAGCATTACGCCAGCATAATGGTTGCAGATTTGTCACAATGTGTACTGCATGCTATCTGGGAACATTATGTTTGCCCAGAAATGATAAATACAAAGCAACAAATTAGGAATATTTAAAGTTTAAAATTTACATAATTTATTTAAATTACATTGTGTAAGCAACCGGTGCTTCTTTATCTCCAAGGGTAGTTGAAAGCAAAATTTTTCGATTAGGTCCAAACATAAATGCTGGAGATCTTTTATGATGATTGACCAAAGGAACTTTTTCAACTTTATAATCTGCAGGACTTGGTCCAAATTTTGGAACTAATGAATTTATTAATTATTAAATGTTTTTATGCTTCGTAAAATAATTTTAATAATTCATATATAATAATAAATATCTGTATAAACTTTTCAATGACTCTTTCATTCCTATTGTGTAAGCTGGACCACGTGAAACACCACGATTCGTTTTATTAGTAATAGAATATTTATTTGGACCAGGAGTATCATAACAACTTAAAATATTGGTTCTTTTCCTAATAGTATAAGATGGTTCAGTTTTACGAGTTGGATCATGTTTAATATATCCAGTACAACTAGGTAATTTATACTTTGGTCCTGCTCCAGCTATTAAGAGAATTAATTATAAAACAAAATTTGTAATAGACAGGTTAGGAAATTACTTAAAATTATAAAATTGTTTCTTACGTGTTATTATGCAATCTAAAATTTTTGTTTTGTATCTGCGTTCCATAGATAGATAAATAAAATTAAATATACTGTTATGATATGTAAATATAAAATAATACAATTTTTATTAAATTGTCAACTAAAAAACAAAAGACTGACTGAATAATGTATGTAAAAAATTATTTATTAAATAAATTCATAGTAATGGTATATTGAACTTAATCCGTATCTACCTTAAAATCTTAAATTATGGTCAGAAACTCAATTACTAAAAACTTACATTAACAATGAAAAAACGTTATAATTTTAATTGAATCATTCAAATATTTAAATAAATATTTTTAAAAAAGTTATTTTTTTGTGAGACCAATAGTACAATGAATTTTTTAAATACAATATAATATAAGCTATATGTAAATATTTATTTATGTTACTAATGAAATTCTTAAAAATCATATAATAACTACTTATTTATTACAAGAATATATATTCAGTTATATACAGATTAAAGTTATTGTACAAAAAATATTATAAGCTTCGAAGATGACAAATTATCAAAATGTCAAAAAATGTCTATAAAAGAATGTCACACTCTTCATTAATAATATCACATAAAGATATATAATTATATTATAAATTATTATGTTAATTTAAATAAGTAATTTTCTTTTAATTATTTATGTTATTTAATAAATATAAAATTTTTAATAAAACCTTTATACCATATATTCTTAAAAATTACATGTTTTAAATTTCATAATAGATAATACCTGGCATTTAATTCACTATAACTGTACCATATATAACGAATAAGATTCCCGTTTATTTGTTCGATAATTATTTACACGAATTGTAATAAATTATTTAAATATGACTATGAATTAATAAAAATTTAAAATATATTATTTTAAAATATATACCAATTATTATGAAGAAGGAATTGAAAAATACTACATTTATTTATTAGTAATTCATCGTTATATATTTGTCAAAGAAGAATGCTTATTCAAGATGAGTTCTAATTCTGATAATAATGAACCACTAGAAAAAATAGCAAAACCCAGTACTTCTTTTGCAGGTATACTATTATTATGAAATTAATTTTAAATTAATAAAATATGTTATTTTATTTTCTTTCTTAATACTACTATATATGTTGACAGATACTCCTACAAAATCAAATATATTGAATGAAAAACTAAAAGAAGTTAAAACTGGACCTCCTAAAAGTATTCACAGTGGTACTCTACTTGTTAATTCTAAACAGGTAAGTAATCATAATTATTTTATTTCTTTAATTAATATTGATAAACCTTGTATATGTATTATAATAAAGTTTTAAAACAACATATATTTTACAGAGAGGAAATCCTATATTAAAGTATGTTACAAGTGTTCCTTGGGAGTTCTCTGAAATAGTGCCAGATTATGTTATGGGTAAAACTTCTTGTGCTTTATTTCTTTCCTTGAGATATCATCAGTTAAATCCAGATTATATTCATACAAGAATAAAAGCGTTAGGAAAATTATATAATTTAAGAGTTCTTTTGGTCCAGGTAAAAAAAAATTTCAATAATTTTTTAAATTGTATAAACAATTTCTTTACACATATTAACTAAAATAACATTCTACTATATATTATGATTTTCTTAATAGGTTGATTTGTTAGATCCTCATCAGTCTTTAAAAAATTTAACCAGAATATGTTTATTAGCAGATTTAACATTAATGCTTGCATGGAGTGCCGAAGAAGCAGGGAAAATGTTAGAAACATACAAGTCATATGAAAATAAACCTCCAGATTTGATAATGGAACGAAGTGAAACAGCTCCTTATCATAAAGTATGAAATAATTCATTATTAAAATTATTATTAAGCATTTATATTTTTAACAAACTTAGACATGTGCGTTTGGTTTAGGTTGTTAGTGCATTAACTACTATAAGATCTGTAAATAAAACTGATGCTATGACTTTACTTTCAACATTTGGAACATTAAAAGACATTATTAAAGCACCTAAAAATCGTCTTGGTGTTCTCCCAGGATTTGGAAAACAAAAAGCAGAACGATTACATAAACCATTGCTTGAACCTTTTTTGAGAAAAGACAATTCTCAGCCTGACACCTAATGTTTTTATCTTTGTAATATTTACATATATGTATATAAATATAAATAGTATTTTATAGGATATATTTGTTTATACAATAACAATAATAATATGTCCTAAGAAAGAAGTATAAGTTTATTCCTTATGAGTTATGAACAAAATAAGGTGTATTATAATATAGCACAGTATACATATAATTAATATACTTTATTATTTAGATTTAGAGAAGAAAATCAACTTTAATTGCGTGATAAAATATATTTTTTAAAATTTATGAAATTAATATCTATTTTTATACATATATATATTATATAATAAATAATTATGTACTTTTATAACAAGAATAGTAGTTTATAAATAATTCAACCAATTCTTATAAGAAACTAATAATTATTTTATGTAAAATTATCAAAACCCTCTTTTTATTTATTTTTCTCTTATATATTATAATTTTAAAATTAAAAAATATTATGAAGGATAAAGAATTTATGCTTTATTCAAAGTAAAATGCAAAGTACATACAATATTCATTGATATTTGTGGAATAAATGAGAAGCATTCAAAATATGAGAATATCCTTTTTCAGAAATATTATTAATAATTAAAATTGCATAATATATAGTTATAAGTACAAATTTAATAAGGTTATTATTTATTTTCCATTGTTGTGATTTTATTATTACACAATAAATAAGCGCATATAATATATATTGCAGTTAAAATAGTTAATATTTGCTAAATGTGTTTTATGGTTAACCTTTTACAAAATAATATTTCATTTCAAAAAACTACTATTTTTATATATAAAATCAACCAGAATACAATATTTTGCATTTATTATCTAATTATATTATGTACATTAATTGATTACAAATTATTATGATTTGTTTTTTCATTGCAAACAAATCACAAAAATGAAAATGTTTTATATGAGAATATTATATCAAACGAACGATACACGGAAACTGAATACTTTTAAAACTGCGGGAATTGCGAAAACAATCAATTTGATCTAATAAAACTTTGCGATCAGCAATAACTATACGATTTGTTTACAATGCAAATATGCATTAATGGGTCACGTGACATTTGTGCGCGAAAGCTAACCTGGAATATAAGAGTCGCAGTGTAATCGAACGTTATCAAGGGAATCCAGTTTCGTATCGATTTGTTGAAAAGTGCAGTCACGTGACCAAATCTGATATTGTAAATATCGACGTTATGTCATCTAAAACTTTGGTTATATTTATGTTTTGAACGACGTTTGACGTGAAGTGATATGACCCGAAAGTGAGCTGCGGTTGTCGTGGCACAATTTTGGCCTGTAGAATTTGTTAAACGCAAGCTACCGCCAAAAGAAACCATAATGTCTGGTGATGATGACGTTTCTGAGCAGCATTTGGAACTCATGACATTGTCGACTTTCGACAATGCCCAAGTATGAATCACGTTTGTTTTGATTCATCATTAGTGGGCTAAGTTCGTTATGAGCTTTTATATGTTGTCATAACAAACCAATTAAAATTTCTCGTTTATTTTGAAAATTATTTAATTCTGCTTGCATTCCAAATTGTTGTATTAGTGAATTTTTTATCCGGATTATTGTTATTTTTAAAGTTATTTAAATAAGCATTGAGAAAATGATGAATCAGTATTTGATTTAATTAATACTTTTAATTGTATTTGATATGACTCTTGCACACGAACACAGATGATGACGTGTCCCAAAAGCAAGTGATGAATGTGTAAACTTATGAGTTTGAAATGAAAAGATTATGGAAACAGATGTGTATATAGTTTTGAAATGAATCAAATAAATTAATTATTATTAGATCAAAAGATTGTTTTATTTTAATAAGTGTTATTTGTCTGTTATATTATTGTCAGGAAGTGTTAATGTTATATTGATATAGTTATAATTTTATACATGTTTTATAACTTAGTTATCACCTTTTTAAAATTACTGATAAAGCTATTTTGTTTAATATAAAAATTATGTTGAATAAGCAAATTATACTGCACTTAAATATATTAGACTTTAATATTTATTTATTTTATTTTCTTATAATATATGTTTACATTAATTGTATATGGTTTTTACTTTGATATTACTTACAATACCAATAACGATTTAGCACATAAATTATTCCAAATTATCAACAGTTAAATTTATATTTATTAAAACATTTATTGAAAATTTTAAAAAATTGTTATATAAATGATTGCATGAGTTTGAGCCTACATTAATACACTCCATTCCATAAAATTTCATTTTATTAAATGCATTAAATCTCATAACAAAAAATTAAACAATTAATTTTCAATAAAATAATTTTTTGTCGTCTTCACCCTAACCAGTCTAATCATTTTTTCACAGGACTCAGTTTTAACTTGCAAAACTGACGTAGATTATTTACAAAAATGCGTGGACAGTCTCGAAAGCAAAGACTCGGGGGTTCATCTGTCACCTCATTCCATAGAAATTTGTTATTCCGACAATGACATCACTACTCTCGACCATTTTAAAGACTCAAACACTGACATGAATTTTATCAACGTAGAGAATATATTTGTACAGTGTAATGACAATATGGACTCCGATGAGCAATTTAGACTTCTTGAGAATGAAATTTCATTGATCCAGCAAGATTATATGAACTCCACTGATTTAAACATGAATCCGGAAAGCAATATCCTTAACACCACAAATCTACCTAGTATTGCTAGCTGTGAGGATTTAGAGCCTATTTTCCTACAGCACTCAGACGTCCTAAATGAGGAAATATCTTTGTGTGAGCATGAAAACAAGAGTTTACCAGAGAAAAGGGAGCCCGAAGTTGCAGTTGAAGAGAACAAACAATCACTTCAAGGAAAGACTTTGGAAAACCAGGACGACCAAGAAACAACTTATGTAAACGAGTGCACAGAGTGCTCGATGACTTTTCGTTATAAACGTCATTTTGACAGACACATGGAGGGCCACAAAAAGAATGACTGCGTTCATTGTAATGCCAAATTCGCCAGACGCAAACACTTAGACGTACATTTATTCCGAGTACATGGTGAAACTTCTCACAGATATATTTATGCGTGTGACGTCTGTGTGAGGAGTTTTCCTAAAAAGTCACTTTTGCACAGACACAGATCTAAACATCATTATAAAGAAGGAAAAGTGTGCCCTGAATGTGGAGACATTACAAAAAATGACGCAGAGTTGGAGGAGCACAAGCAAAGACACGATGGTGAAAAATTGTACAAATGTTCAAGGTGTCCAAGAGCCTTTAGGATTAAACAAACTTATGTCATTCATATACAAAATCACGATAATTATAAGTGTCCAACATGTGAAGATACATTTGCTTCAAAGAAAGCAGTTAACGAGCATATGAAAGTTACACACAGCATGCAAAAGAAAACAAAGAAAACGGAAGAAGGTACATGAAGTTTCGTTCATTTAAACTGTTAATTTCAGTTAATATTTAAAATCATTTGTTGTTATAAGAGTCAAAATGATAGTAGATAGCCACATGACCAAAGCGAATACATATTCTTTTTGTTTGTTATATTTAGGCATTCTGTAATGAAATATAATATCAGCTGCGTTATTTATATAGTACATAAATGATGTGTGATCTAATACTCCTGACAATTATCACCTGGTAGTAATGCATATTTGTAATATGCATTAAATTAATTTATTAATTAGTATAAAATTAAAAAATACTTTTTAACTATATGTATCAAATAATTTAAATTTTCCTCTTACAAATCTCATTAATGTAATTTGAACTTGTAATTAATTTCATATTAATATAGACTTTATAGTACAATTAATAATATCTTAACAATGTTTAATTTAATTGAAAAACAATTTAGAGCTAAAATGGTACGAAAAATTTCCGTGATTTATCAATTAAGTTTTATTTATTTATGGTTACTAGTCAGTATCAAATGAAATAAAATTCATATACATTGATTTTATACTTTTCAGCTGGTCCATACTTTTGTAAAGACTGTCGTCAAGTATTCGTGAAAAAAAGTAGTTACATGCGTCATCTAGAAACTGCAGTACATTTAAGTAAATCAAATGAAGAGACCCCTCTGACTGCAATATTCACATGTCCAATTTGCTCAAAAAATCTGACGACGAGGCAAGCGTGCGTGCAACACGTGCGTCGCGTACACAAAGGAGAAAAGAAATTTGTCTGCGATATCCATGGCTGTTCATTTCAGTGCGCATATAAGAACGACTTAGCACGTCACAAGCAACTTCATGTAGAGGAGCGCAACGTTGTTTGCGAATACTGTGGGAAAACGTTTACTAGTGTGAGCATACTCAAGGATCACGTTTTATACGTGCATAACAAAGAGCGTCATTTTGTTTGCGAGGAATGTGGCAAATCATTTAAACGTAACAGTCTGCTCAAGCGACATAAGCTATCACATCAACAATTTCGACCATTTTCTTGTCAACAGTGTAGTGCTGCATTTAAACGATCTCATCATCTCACAAGACACATGGAAAGCTGTCACAGTTTAACTATGGAAAAGAAAAGAAAAGTATAATTAGCTATATTCTCTTAATTGAATAGTATTTAATTTTAAATCAAATAATAAATTAAGTAAAACAAAATAAATTTTAGAGGGAAATAAATTATTATGAATATTAATATTAATATATATCTTTAAATAAACATTATCACTGAAAGTTAATTAATGAATTAATATTTTTCAGGTTGTAAAATTAATGAAAACGGAAGACGGCGTTTTGGTTCCTGTCCCGGAAAAACTCCGTAAAATTCGTCATAAGGTCCGAGATACTAAAAACAACACAGAAACTGATTCAAAATGTGCAATTGTGGAACTAGCTTCAATCCCAAAATCTGAGGTTCCAGTCAATAATCTCAACCAATCTGAGAATCAATCAAAAGATATAAATCCGAGTGACAAAAGCTGCGACTTTGTTCAAACAGATAATCAAGCTGTGTCACAAGTGTTATCCCTAGTAGATATTAATTCTGGTCAGGTAGTAACTGTCCAAGTTACGGATCGCGATTCTTCTTCAATGAACGCACTTGTAGATCAATTTGAAGCGAATTGCAATGAAATGTTTGGACTTACAGGATATCAAAATTTGGAACTTCAAAACAGCATTATTCATATGGATAGCAATTACTGCAACTCTGAATACTATTCGGAATTACATATGCTTGGAAATGATGATCCATCACTTCTGTTGGATTCAGATGCCAATAAGTTAGATTCGTTATCTACAATGGAACACTTTCCGTCTCAATCTCTACTTTCGTACCTTAACGTTTAAAATGAGAATGCGTAGCCTGAATATCAATCGAAAACTAATTTCTGTTTCAAAGTTTGAAATTGAATTGTTTTTAAAAAGTGTAACGAAAATAATTTTTTTGATTTGTTTTATTTAATAGGCACTTAATGCCACGATATCTTTATGGTATCTATCAGAATTTCGTTGATTTTAATTATGTTATTTTATAACATATTGATATTTATGATATTTATTTATATATTATTCGTTAACTTAATAACAATTTAGGTAAAATACATAATATATTACTTAATGACAGTAATTTTTAATTTATTTCAAAAAAACAATATTAAGAACCAAATAACTGATTTATATATACTATAAATATATATATTTTAAAGTTTTATGACTTTTATAAGATATTATGTGAATCATATGAATTGCAACATTTCCATGATTCATAAATTTGATCAAAACTAAATATTTGTTAACAAATATTGTAGTCTACATTATTATAAAAAATATAAATTTCAATCTAATTTTTATATTTATTATTTATCAACATAAAATGTTGAATTCATACTTATGTTAAATGAATGTAGAACATACAAGAAAAATTATTTTATATTAAGTTAGGTAAAAATGCACAGCATTAATATTAAATCTGTTGTTATGCATTAATAACTAATAGACTAAACAAATACATTTTTAAACAAAACTGCAGATTTTACATATTTATATAATTCTTTATATATATATGCTGTTCATTTGATTAGCATATAAAACATGAGATTTAAATGTCATTTAAAATGTTAAAATAATGTAAATTTGGCTAGAAATATTATAAATGAAAAAATTATATGGTTTTCAATATTTCAATAAATTATATTGTATGCTTGGTTAAAATTCAGTTAAAAAACCTATTTTTCTGATTTTATTATGAGAGGAACACACTTAACATTCATATAAGCTATTTATATTTTATAATAATTGGAAAATTATACGTAATTAATTTCAAACATAATGATACATGAAGTGTATTTCAAATTTGAAGTATTTCTAGTATTTATAAATACATTGTAGTATTAATAATATCGAATTTAATTAACTTTATTCATTTTAATTATCATTATTATTAGATTAATTATAATGTGTATATTTTTAACAGTGATATATATTTTGAAATTATTTTCAAATACATTTTTTCTCACAACTCGTATATGTATCACTGTCTAAATGCTGATTGAAATGTATTAGTGTTTTAAAATATAAATATTTAATTCATTGTCATATCAACCATTATAAATCGTTATAAATATTAATATAAGATAATATAATAAACCGTTTTAAACAATTATATATAAAATTTTAAAAGGAACTACAAAATTAATTTCATAACGACATAAACTTTACTAACATATTTTCATTCATTTATGTACAACCCAAAATAAATAATGAATGTATTGTGTGCACACATGCTCACATAAACCATTTTTTAATACAAATCTTGCACTTACATTAACAAAGAATTATAATAAATATTATTTAAACGTAAGTTCAGTCTAACATGTTATTACTTTAACCCAACAATGAAATAAGATTTAAATTAATAATAGTGAATTGGATAAAAAACTTTTATTTTATTAAAAAGACACCAAAGGTATGGATTAATGAAAATTAAGTTATTGAAATTTTTACCGTTTTGGAATAATGAAA
>JABFQC010000592.1:0-25388 GCA_022817085.1 Psilanteris sp. ZL-2020
TTCCAAAACTTTACTACTGTACATTTTGAAGACAAAGTTTAGTCTTTCGTTTGAAATTTGAGTTTCTGTTATATAGCTCCATAAGTTTGTGATTTGAATACGATACCGACGTAATGGTAACCTCACTCCAGTGCTACGCTACTTTGGGAATACCGTATCAATAACAATAAATTATCAATACTCGATGTAGTAAAAAAGAAGAACAACAAATTTAAAGAAGACTCTTACGAGCAACTTCGCTAATTCTCTTGAGAGTGTTGAAACGTTGCAATAGCCCTTTTTACAGGCGAATCATGTCGATTGTAAATTGTAACCAAGCTGAATCATTATTGAATGTCGAATAGGGCTTTTGTATTCGCGAGTATTTCTCCGCTCGTGATTAATAACCGCGTCTTGAATTATTGTTACTAATGTCGTATAAATTCTATTATTAGTTGGGGCGAATTTAACTTAACTATAAATACACAATTGCCATACACACACACACGCACACAAATGCATCTATATATTATACAAATTAATATGTATTCTATGCGCGTACTAATAAGTCAAATAATAACAGTATTCTAATGTCAGACTCCGGTTAACTAAATTGTACTCGTAATTGGCAAAACAATAACTGTTATTAATATATACGTGATAAAAATGACGATATCAGTATCAGCAAATTGTTCTCGAAATATAAGTCGAATGATATAGAAATATTGATTTTGCGTGCACCACTGGCGTCATGGTTTTTACTAATCCTGGTTCAATTTTTACGAATTAATTGTAGCCAGAGATTTTGCAGAATTTTGATCAGACGAATTAATAAAGGTAACAAAAAAGCCATCCATTTTGTCGGTACCCACACGCGATCTAAAATACCATTAGTTTTCTTGAATCTCGGTTTCATGGGTAATAATGTTCCGCCATTTTCATTCTATCCATCTTCATTTCTTCATTTGTCATTTCGGAAAGTTGACCTTTTTTCGCGCATTTTCTATTACCGGAAATACCCGAGGATCGAGTATATGAAATTCAAATAAGTTCGCGCGAGTATTTCGAAATTCCGATACCCGAGAAAAATTGAACACGTTGGAATTTATTATTTCGACAACAAGCGAAAAATCGTTAGACCCACGACGACGTCATCTGGGGGCATACGATTTTTGAATTATTCAAATTAATGTCGCACAAATGAGCGTTTGATTTCATAAATAAACGCGTATCGTCGCCAAAAGTGGCTTGTGTAAATTGAAAATCGTAAATATCCTTCAGGGGGGCCTTCGTGCTCAAATTGCTTTTGCCATTGGATTGTCATTATGCTAAAGAAGCAGCCTTGTCCAGGTGTCGCCTCAGTCACGCACAAACCAAATATGCGAGTGGGACGTGCTTTGGTTCGCGTCGCAAAATTTATGTTTTATAAAAATATCGCTAACAAAAAGCCGTCGACGTACCGGTGCCACAAATTCAGAAATATCTGTGCTCCAGTTTCTTAAATAATACGAATTTTATGGGCCATCGTTAAGGAATTGGAAAGGAAGCGTTCAAATAATTCATCGACGATTGTGACCGAAATAGGAAAGCAAATAGTCTTACTAGCTATTATCATCTGCCTTTTATTATTTTGATTCAAATTTATCAGCAAACACGAACATTTTGTGGTATATATTTGTTATTCTGGTACGATGACGATGAATTCGTATATTTACAAATAAAAAAACATAAACACAAAAATACAAAATAATAAAAATAAATATCGATGTGTAAACATAAATATTTTGATTTCAGAACATAAAAATGTCATTTTTTGTTTTGTTTACGTTTTAAACGTATATGGTTCCAAATTCATTTTTATCTATTTATAAACATAGAATCATTTCGTATAAATATTTTTTATTTTTGGACGTAACACCAAAAACGATACAAAATTGTTGAGAAATTATTTTGGACATACTTTCTGAATATTGTATTATGAAAAGAAATTTTCTTATTAATGCGAATGCTGTTAAATACATACGTAAATTTTTTAGGTATAGGTGTTTTTGAAAAAATATATTTCCCGACGATTAATTCAAAAGTCAACTTGTCAATAAAGAAAAGGAAGAATACAATTTGCTTGCATTTACAATAGACAACCCTTTAAAATTAAAAGCTGTTAAAAGCAAAACTATGTTTACTTGAATACTAAAGTATGTACAAAATAAATTAGTAAATTGATTGATATAGTAAATATGTAAATTAATTAGTAAATTAATTAAAAAATATAATAAATATGATGTTTATGATGTTTAAAGCGTTATAAATTTTAACGAAATATCTATTTATACATATTCTTTACGTAATAACATGCGCAATAATTATATACATATATATATATAAAAGATTTTTAAAAAACTGTGCCAGTATATTTAATTAGTTACGTTTATTTTTCATACACGATTCATGCATTATTTTCTGTCATATAATACATATTAACTACTTTCATTTTAATTTTCATTCCACTGTTAAATTTCAAATAACCTTTTATTTAATACACTCAGTATGAAAACAAAAAGGTCTATTAAATAATAAAAAGTTAACGTATTATTTACGAAGCATATAAAGAATTTTAATTTCAAATTCATCATCCTGAACAGAACTTTCCAAGCATGCACGTGTGATATTTATGCCTTTAAACCAGTAAGTTCTATATTGATTTTATTTATATTTCCAACATAAATTAAACACATACAATATAATTATGCAATTGATTATACTACAATTTATCATAGAACATACCACGCTTATTTAATTTTAAGCAATGAAACGTATATAATAATATCATATATAAATCAATATATTAAACCAATTAACCATTTAAAAACAGCAATTTCATCTTTGATAGAGAAAAGAATATTTTTTGTTTCAAATAATGCTTCTTATTATGCCTTAATACACATTATACAAAGACATAAACATAAACAAACTGAAATGAAAAAGTACGTTATGACCAAAAGGTCATTTTTGTTTTGGTCACTTTACTTCCAAGGTCATTAATCCATTTATAAAAACAGAAATACATCTACTGACTAAGTTCCTTAAAACAAAATTGTTTATGACATTTCTAACGCGTTAAATAGATTTGTGCGTTTAATACCGAACTCAAATCCATAAATTCTATCCACAAACCCGTGCGAACGAAAAACCCTCCAATTAGATTTTGTCATTAAGTCAGTATAATGCGAATCATCATCTCCCTGTCTATGTCACAGTTGTGATAGTCTCCCTGCAATATATCAAAAGTTCCTTACGCCAGTATTTCTAAGGCAAATAAAGCTTTACGAAGCGTGCATCGTACTTTGCTAGCCGAGTTCACTGAGCTGTCGAGAACATGATTCAGTTGGACGCAGTCAGTGAAAGCTGCTAACGTATTTCGAAGCCCACGCGGGACGTTGAGTTTGTTATTACGAGTTTAATTTAACCTGCGCAATTTCAGTTGCTTAGGCTAAACCTATTATGAACTATTTAGATTTTAAATCCCACTTGGTCGTTTTCTCTTAAAATTTAGGTTCCCTTGAAAAACATTAACTAGATAGACTTAGGTGCATTCATGGTGTAGGCTTCTTACCAGTTCGAGCTATAACTTAGGACCTTTCCTTCTAATAAATTAATAATTCAGGGGTTAACGAAAACAATGATATTAATTCTACAATTGTTATTAATATTAATATCACTACACGCGTTCTTCAATTAAAAATACTTATTGATACTTTTGTCTCTTGTCAAATTTTAATAATATTTCAAAATAAAATTTTCTGACAGATTTCTATGTTATATCACAAATATCTTAGCGTAAAGGGTTTTAGTCATTTGAAACCATTCTTAATGAAAATCAATTTTGTTCGATACATATTATTGCTTTATGTCACAGAAACCGAAATGTATCAATCTAAAATACTAAAGTAACCCAATTGCATCCGCAAGCTCGGAAGTCAGAAATTTCTTTTAAAAATCCCCTTTCCCTGCGCCGCGACTTTACGATTAACTGTATTTTTCTAAACAGAAAAACAACCACTTAGCGCTCTTTCCACCTCACGTACTTATGTTTGTTTTATTTTTAGACATCTCTTGTTTTTTTTTCTATACTTTTTTTAAAGCTGCAATTAAAAAACAAGACAATGAAAGATGTAAGGCAACGGGGAGAGACAAAAGAGGAATTGATTTCCTGACAATCGTCGCAATTTGCTTTCGTTCGACAAAGTAGCTCATCCGCAATCGCTGGGGTAGACAAGACAACGTAGGAGACGCTGACTGAGAACTGGGCCAGCAGGTCAGTTGGCAGGCGTATCAACCTATCGAGCTTCCGACGGTTTCCGCGATCCAATCCAATGACGTTACTTTCTTTTTCCACAATGCTAGTTTTTCAGCGCCCCCAAGATTTCGTATAATAGCACAGAACGTTCAATAAGTAGGCCTCTCGAACAACTATGCGAAATGGTCATATACTTTTCAATAAGATCTAATTTTATAATAAACAATGATCACGTGATTAACTCTAAGACGAACGGCTCGATTACATACTTTTAGAATCATCAATTCATCTGAAGTGTTTACCCTTTCTTTATTTACATAACATAAAACAAAAATATTTTAAAAGTTGACCTTCGAATCAAATTTTTCGTCATTTGACATGTTTATGTTGTCATTTCGTCCGCCTATGTTATTCTTTGGAATGCTTATGTTATCATTTCATCTATTTATATATGTATTTGACATATTTATGTTGTTATTTCACTTTGTTTTAAAAATAAATATCCCTCTTTCTCATTTTTACCTGAAATTTTGATAAACTGATTAAGAGATTCTTGATTGCTTATATAATCGGTAAAGTTGATAATTAGGGCAATCTGTAAATCTTCATTGTACAGAGAGGTCAAAAGACGAATAATTAATTATTAGAATATATTATAAACGTTTAGTGTTTCAAAATAATTATCGTAGATGGCGCTGATAACAGTAATACGTTTCAAAATCGAAACTTGAATGATTTTATTGGCGGAATGTAAAGACACAAAATCTATTGTTCCTATGATTCCCGAGAACAATGCTCATCAATCAATTTAGTCCAGGCATAAGACCGGACTGTGATAATGCACGGAGGAAACTGCAGCTCGGCACGTCGCTCCTTACGTTTTAAGACCGCTCTTGTTGCTGTGATTTCATGAATTATAGATCCGCGTATTACGCTACGAAATGAGCATCATCAAATTGCAGCGCCGAATGGAATATTAATGGTACTTTTCATTTACGACTACGGCGACGCGATTATCGTTAAAAGTCTGCCTCTTTCCGTAAGGAATGGTTCTTTTGATTTTTTCAACAAATCAAAGAGTTGCAATAATTAGGCGCTGCATAATTTCGATGAAAAATACGAGATCGAACGGTCCGCGGGGTGGTTTTCATTTTGACGTACATATGGTCCTGCATGAATTGATGACGTCAACTACGGTCTTAAAAAAACAATGTCTTTGAGCAAATAATAAACCGATGGCATCAACGAACTGCAAACTTCGTGCCCTGAAGAATAATGCTTAAAAGAATGGCAAACGTTGCCGCAGTCTGAGCGTGCGAGAAACGTAATGAATTTTTTAGATTTCATATGAAATTCAAGTCAAGGTAGGTGAAACATTGAAAAAGCACCTGTTCCTCATGAATATTCCCAGAAATGGCAGCGCTTCCTTTAAAATCGTCAGAAATACGAGTCGATGGTCGGTTTTTCGAATCCAAAAATTTCATCGGTTAATAAAAAGGTCATCACAAATGTGTGATTTAACGAAAAGTAAGGCGTTTTTATGTTGAGTAGATAATTTGGTTGCGTAAAACTTCAAAAAACGTGATTTGAACGTGAAATGTAGGTGGAATAAGATTACTTATCTGAATTATTTGTATTTGTACGTATCTGATAGAATTCAGATACATGAAGTATTAAAATTCCTTAATTTGTCCGTGAAATATACTTATGGAATATAGGGATTATCGTGCATTCCAAATATTTGTAAACGTAAATGATCATCTTTTGCCAAATAACAGAAAAACGTAATCTTGACATCAAAATATACGTCCATTGTATTATGTGTTTATACTAAACAATGTTATACAAAAAATACAAAACTTATAAAATAGTCGTGATTTCAACGTGAAATCAAACTGCAATAGATAAATCCACGTATGTTCCACATTTACGTAAACTATTTATTCTGAATATAATAGTCTACGATATAAGATAATCTATAAATATCTATCACAGTCCAGGCTTGAAAAACTATAAATATATAAATATAAATAATCTTTGATTTATAAATGAAATAAACATTGCATAGGTATATTCTACGTAGATTCCATGCTTCTACTCATTTCACGTCGAACAAAATATGCTAATTCGATATAAAATACACATGACACAAAGACGTCCATTTTATTTCCATTTCATTTAAACTTAAACAATACAATCGAGACATACAAAACTTGAATAAAACGTGATTTCCACGTGGAATACACGTGCAATTTTTACAGTGAAACTAATTCCTCGTATTTGCATAAACAATTCAACCCTAAGAATGAAAACCTAAATTCCTCATAATATCGACATCAATCAATCACAAAAACTCAAATCACGTTGATTTTACGTCGAAATCACGTTTATCATCCCTTATACGACCGTTAACCAAAAACTGAAGCAAAAAATTCGAAATATCGATCATTCACCCCAATTCAAATTCACATCTCCTATCGCCCCATAATTTAATCACACAAATCTCCTTTTGCACTCGCAAAATGCTCTCAACTTTTTCTCCGCGCGCCGAATTCAGCCACTGACACCCAAATCAACTGCAAAAAAATCGTCAAACCAACAACGAGCGTTTCGTAATCGCGACCCGCCGATGCCCCGCGAATCGCCAATTCAGCGATCACCTCTCGGCGTCCGCGTCGCGCCGTTTAACTATCGATTCGCGCGAATTAAATGTTTGTATATACATGCCCGATGAGATGCGCCAGGTTGGCGCTTTTGCCGCATCGACACCTGCATCGCTCTTATGCCGCGCGCCTCCTCGATCCAAATGGATTTCGTTTTGCGCTGTCTCAACGCTTCGTCTTCATTATCGAGTGTCTCTCGTGACGAATCATCGCGACACGGGCGCGCGCGTGACCCTGCCAGTTTATCGACCGATTCCGGCTGCCGCGCGCAGTCAACGATCCCGATCGCGAGACGCGGCGTCTCAATTTCGCGACGCAAAATTCAAACCGCAAGGACGCAATTTGTCAAACAACCGGATGCCGGGCGTCGTCGCGCGAATTAATTACGTTTTGCTTCGCGAATGTAACAATTTAATTAGTATAATAATTCGCGACGGCGCGACAAGAAGCAATTACGCGAATTAAATCTGGGATACCAAAAAGTGGGGAAAAAGAAAAGGGAGAAAAAATAAGGGGAAAAAAAAGGGTGGCAGAGATAGAGACAGAGATACAGACGTAGAAATGAAAAGAAACGCGCGAAAAAGCGCGAAAAAAAGGGAGCGTGTTTTCTTGATGAAAGTGCCGCTTTTAATTACAAAATGCGCGGTGCTTAAGTCCGTGGATGTTAATTCTTATATATATATTAATGGGATGATTAAAGGACTGCATTTTCTTCGGCGCCATGCCACGCGGGATCTCGATTCCCGTCAGCTTTTACTGCTCGTTTCCCGTAAAGATTTCATGCGAAAGACATGCATTTTCGTGCCTGCAAACGTCGTACACGAAATCTTTCACAAAGAACCAGAAAGCCTGCTTGTCAGCTTGATAAAACTTGTAATGTAAAGAGAATCATAAATAGTTCGCAGCGAATTCCTTTTATTCCAGGCCAGTCGCGGAAGCACCTGCATAAAATGACAATTGGGTTGATAAACATGTTCGAAATGTGGACGGAAAATGGAATTTTGAGCGAATCATATTTTGGAGGTTGAAGAAAGAGGAAATGTATTTTTAGGAGTAGGAGGAGGGGGGGTTTCGGTGATTAGACCCAAGTAAAAATTGTGTCGAGTTTTTCGCATGAAAATAGTCAGTTTTTACTATACATTGACTTTTGAGTATACTCAGAATAACTATGCAATAACTAAGTAGCAACGTCATGCTCTGTCAGCCTAGATTCTAGCTATTTTTTACTATAGTTAAAAAAGTAAAAGAATAATTATATATATATAATTAAATGTATCTACATGTAATTATTATTATTTTGAAGACATCTTGTTTTTTATATTTAATCAAATTTCAATTTGAACAAATTTTATCATAATAAAAATTCTCGGGATTTGAACCCCCGTGTCGACTTGAAAGCGTGGATTCTAATCATTGAGCTACTGTCACTTGTAGTACCCAATGACGATATAAACTCCTTAAGGCGAATCATGTTACATGTAATTACTTACCATTTCCTAGCTAAAATACACAAATTAAGTCTGGTACACTGAGAGAAATTTGATAGTAAAAATTAGCATGAATAATGGTTATTGAGCATTATAACTGAAAAATGATAATTTTTAACATGTTTCGTGTTAATTTTTAACATTTTTTGTGCAATTTTTTAACACTTTTTGTGTTATATGTAAGATTTTTAATATATTTTATGCAAAATTTTAACACAAAACATGTTAAAAATTATCATTTTTCACTCGTAATGCTCAATTACCATTATTCATGCTAATTTTTACTACCAAATTTCTCTCAGTGTATACAAACAGTTTTTTGATTAACAAACTACCTAGAATTATCACGACATTTACTGGGCAATAATTTGATTGATTTATCTAGACTAGTGAATCTATTAAAATTCTGTCTGGTATATGATTTGGACTAGGCGAAAACTAGTTTTTACTTGGGAGGGAATTTCGAATGAAGTTTTTTTATAAGGCCGTGTGTCTTTTATAATTCTCGTTTCCGGGACCTCGAAAGCACGGGTAAATGAAGAACCGTGTTTGCGAATAAATCACGAGTGATCTTTAACGCGGACGCGCAAAGCCCTCAGCTTGGCAAAGCCACTGGCTAAATGGGGCTTAACCGGAAAGAAATATTTCGCAGCTCGCGTCTCGCGCTGCTTTGTACATATTTTAAGGACGCCCTTTAAATGATAACGGCAGTTGATAATAATGCAATTTAATGCGCAGTCGTTTTAAATTCAAGCGTAAAGTCAGCCGCCGGGTGCGAGTATAAAAAAAAGAAAAAATAAGAAAAAAATGTACGAAGATGAGGTAACCGTGGAAGGGAGTTACAGTGAGAATATAGTTTTTGTTAAAAAGTTATGATGTAAATAGTAAAAGTGGGATGAGATTGTAAAATGTCATGAAAAGTAGAATATTGTATTCGAAGAAATGTTGTACTTGTTGAAAAAATGAAATGCAAGAATGAGCATTTTCGAGGAATTTTCCTTTCAGATGACTGAAATGCTTTGAATGGTTTGAATGGTTACATTTACTGCATATAATTATTATACAGTTTTGTAATATTATATTATTTATATAGTAATTATGCAATTATTATATAATTCTTTCGTATATATATATAACTCTCCGAACCGGTGCTTTTGAATACCGACCACTTTGGGGCTCCCTAGGTACGGTCCTGAAAAAAATTTTTTTCGTAGAAAATATGGCGGAGCGCATCGGGCGGCCTTCGGCCACCCTCACAAGGGAATGCGGGGGGCTCCGCCCCCCAACCCCTCCCTCATGTAAAAATCTAACCAAACCCAAAACGCGAGGGTCCTAGGGGGCCCCAGTACCGTATTTTGTGGGTCCGTATGCAAAAGCACCGGTTGGTACCTAATATACAACTGGTGGTTTTGAATACATTATACACTGTTGCCATATTTATGAGTATTCAAAAACACCGCTTCCGAAAAATATAGGTAAGTCATCCGCGGTTTCGAGGACAAACCCTAAATGTAAAAAAAATACTTTTTTTGTTTGTATTTTTGGTTATTTTTGATTATTTATGACAATTTGTTTTGCGCATATAGTATTTCTGCAAAGAACAAAATTATTTTAAATAATTATTTCAATAAAAACATATATACGTTTTCAAAAATTGTATAAAATTATGAACCGATATTTTCTGCGCTTTTAATAATGCATTTTTAAACTTTTGCAACATATGCAACATTACAATATTAAGTGCTATACGTTTTTAATTTTAACAATCGTTTTCCACGAATTGAAACAAATAAATAATCGGCTAATTGGTAATGTATATTACTCCAAACTGTTTGTTTAATTTTAAAATTGTATAATATATATTTCGTGAATATTGTGTTAACTGTCATATTCGTTTATTTTATATATGCAAATATGTATTTTATTATGTTTTGTATGTAATATTTGTTCATCAATAATTTGATTTAAAATCATTAAATGCCGCTTTCGGAATTGTAACAATATTTTTATTAAGAAAGGCCGGAAAATGCAATTCGGATAAGTGCGTCCTTTATTAATAAATTGCATCCCAAAAGCAGCAAAAACATTTGTAATAATACAACATATACTTACCATTGTAACTTGTACATGAAAAGTTACGCGAGGATGTTCAAATTGAATATAAGTATATATTTTATTATATGGTAAAATTTTCACAAATAGAGGGAACAATTTTTACTAAGTTATATGATAATTTTTATGTGGTATCGAAAAAAGTTTCTTTGGAATAATATAATTCATTAACATAATATATTATAATAATAAACAAAAAACAATTCAAAAAATATTTTGGACAATATTAAGGAAAAGCAGAACACATTTTTATAATTTAAAAAATTGTTTTTGAATATTATTTATTCAATCGTTTACTTTTTTTTATTCGAATACAAAAAATGTGACACATTTTGAATAATTATATTACATACATTATATACATATATATGTAAAATAGTTTGCTATATTTTATATCGTTTTGTTTTTTTATATTTATTAATATTTTGTTTTAAATTCCATTTAACTAATAAAATGAAACTTTGGCATAATAGTAAACCACAAAATATTGACGTCAAAAAACGTATAAAAGAATTTCACTTTGTAAGATTATAAGGAAAAGGATTATATTAATTTTCAATATATTTTATTATCCCAGCGACGTAACGTTTACAATTTTTTTCACTTTACAGAGGCTATTCATTCGTATTATCTATAAAATGACGAAACACCATTTCAATGATCAATTAAATGTGATTCCGATAAAAAATTACAAATTAAAATTTTATGCCATTGCTAATAATTCACTAAACGACTGGTAGCCATTGTTTTTTGTAAAATCGCAATAAAATAACGCATTGGAACATCATCGACGGAACCTTTTCGTCATTAAATATACATTTCGTCATCAAAGCGATCATCATCAACGCGTAATCGTAAATTTGCAACAGCGCGACTAAGACGAGAGAAAATTGAAACGCGAAAACAAAATTGCATTTAGGATCCATGAATGACCGACGTTATGTAATTAATTGTATCGCACAGTCGTTGCCACGATACCTTTTATCTTTGACCTTGGTAGTCGCTGAATTACCATTGCAAATGGTAAACCATCGATAACGATTGTTTCCTAAACAAGAACTAATTGCCGATCTTGCAACAAGGATGTAAAAACATTGATTTTTTCGTAATAATTTCTACGCTGAGAATGTATAAAATATTAACAACTTCTATTGCGCGTCTTAAATTAAGACAATTGCAATTTTAAAATCAGTTATTATCATTTATATATAAAAAAGTATATATCTAAATATAACACGTAATAAATAATATAGAAATGTACCCTTGTTTACATTGAACAAGTCTTTCTTTTAGGATAAAATTCTTTGTTTACATTTCAAATGTTTATATTTATATTTTAAAAGTTATTGTTTACATTGAAACTGTTTATATTATGATATAAGTGTTTTTATTTGCATCTTATGTTTACATTATTGTATACCATTGTACAACACCCAAAATTAAAATATGATCATGCGCACCGAATTCCTTTTTACGCGTGGTGAAATTGATAGTATAACTTTCTCCGTGTGCCTTTTTTCAGGTTCCAAATTTCGTTCGCCTCTGTCTTCTAATTTCTGTTTCTCTTCCGGTTCGTTCCTCTGTCTTACGATTTTTATCGCCTGTTTAGTCGATTTTAAAAATGCGCGCGCCAACAACATCACCACTCGATGTTTCATCCCGTGACTCGGTACGAACGGAAACTGCGCCAGGCGTGCCTTTTTGCGTACCATTAATAATAAGCTGCTCATTATTCAGGACTTGTAGTTCTGACGCGACGCAACTGTTCATAAATTTGGCCGTTGAAGTAAGTTGTTATTCCCGCACGCCGGCTGGAATGTATATGCGCTCAAAATGAAAAACGCGGTTGCGCTCTACTTCTTTCACTTTGTGTCTAACCTTCTCCATTCGGCGCAACGCGAACGAATAACATTCAATGTAACTGCGACGTCCTGCACGCTGATATAACAAACGGCAGTGTTTTATATAACTTAATTAAGGCTATTTTGCCGCTGGAATATCGACGACACCGTTTTAATGAAACGCCAAGCAAAGATATTGAAATTAGGTTTACGCTTTTTCGTTCGTTCTTTCGCGTTTTATTCGATACGATTGTTCTTAACAACAATTCTGAAAAATCATAAAAAAATTATTTGTACAAAAAAAGTTTCAAATGATTTTTAAAACGATGTAAACAATTTTTCAATTATTATTTTTTTTTTGACTTTGTGAAGTAATATTACGAAATGATTTTTTAAAATTATTTCTTGAAAAATAATTAATTTTTTCACAATTTTTTGTTTATACGCATTATTACAGCTAGGGTGTTTGTAATTAATTTGTTAAGTTTCAAATTTGTTATCGGAAATAAATTTTAAAAATCTTTAATAAATTAAATTATAATTATAGATAACAGTAACAATTAAGACATTAAAAAAATGTGTATAAAATATAAAATATGTCAGCCCTTGCCATAATCAAAATTCGCAAAATAATTTACAAAACGCCAAACCGCATTACAAACATTTGCTCGTGCAGTTTCTGCAAAGATTACGTTTGCGTGAGATAATGCCGGCGTATAATCGCGAAAATTGAATTCGAAAATAGAAGGCTGCGATTGCGGCATGGAATTCAGTAGTCGCAACGAATCGGTTTAACGGAATGATTATGGTGCCAAAAGTGGCCTAATCTCCGTGCTGGTGTGTTTGAATGTACTGAGAGAGAGGGGGAGAAAGAGAAAACAGATAACGGAAAATGCGCGAAACATTGAGGTTTCGTTGCCACAAAAGGAACGAAAGGGAAACAAAGGCCGCGAACATTTTCTCTATAACTGTGTCAGTCTTTCATATAGTCGTACGAGCTGGTCCAGTTAAAAAGTGGATCTCAGTCGGTGGTGAGCTTGATTTTAGTTGCATCGAAACCAACCACCTTTCTGACGAAATGTTGCATCCGTTGGAGTGAGTTGAGGACGAAAATCAAATAATTATGCTGGACGGGTTTTAACTATTCCCGAGAAAAATTGAGCGTAAGAGGAGACGCCAAGATAAATTTGATTTTTATCGTAATTAGTTGCTAATGATTATAATCGTATCGATGACTATTTGTATGGCAGAAAATATAAAAAAAATCTGAAGAATTGATTGGATATAATTTTGAAACATTTTTTGTATCAATTTCGTTGATTGATGAAATTAAAGGAGAAATGGTAGGAAATGGCGGAGAATTAATTTTGACCAAAAGCTGGTTCCAAGGACTAAAACTGAATTTTGACTTTAAAAGACTAAACTCACGTAAATACACGGTATTTTGTAAGAGGATCTAAAGGATGAATACTTTTTTTATCAAATTATCAATATACAACTTCAAAACCGACATAAAAATATATCTTCGTTCAAAATTATAAGGCAAACGGTTCACTCCGTGACTTTAGACTATTCGAATGGACAAGTAAAATAATTGCGAATGTGGAAAATTCATAAAAAATAATGACAATTTAATTACACAAAGGTATATAGTAAAAATATCTTAATGTAAGACTTTCTTGTTTGAATTTAAATTTCCTTGAAATATCTGAACGCAGCTTCAACGGTTCTTGATTGAAATTTTCTTGATTTCAATCTTTTGCTAATTTTCCTATTGATTTATCAATATTATTCATAAAACGTTGAATTAAGACATCGCTATCTTAACATAAGATCATCTCTCCCGTGGTTTCTTGTAATGAAAAATGTGTAAAAGCATTTCAGTTACATTTGAAAGTTGAGCTCAAAATAGACCATCCGCAGACGTGACGTAAAATAATAATTTCATGCGATAGTGATTGCTCCGCGACTGAATCATTATATAATGTTTTCCGGAAAATCGATACAGCGACGGTTTTTGTTTGCCGCATAAAATGTCAGTATTTAGACATCACATTCTTATTATCGTGCATCGCATTATGATACGTAACCTCGAAAAACATCAGCACATCAGTGTATAGAATCGCATTCACAATGGGTAGCTCTGAACGCATCCATATCCGTTGTGTAACTCATTGAAATATAAAATGACAGGCCGGAGCGAAAGCGAAATGTGTCGACGAGACAATATAATGACTCGAGATCAGGAGCTAAAATCGAATTAAGTTGCAACGACGGGAAGTGACAAAAAATGAAATACTTGGATGGAAATCTGAGAAAATCTGCGTATCGAACTCGCTGGCACGTCTTAATGCGTCGGCATTTTCAACGAAAATTCAAAATTCAATTACAAAGTTTGTTCGATTAATAAACGCCTTATGGCGTTAGTTGCCGTACGGGGGTTAAAAATCGTCATTTCAAGTGTTCCGCGTTATATTTTGAGCGGATTACAATAATTTTGATAGTTTAAAATTGCATTACGTTATTGCTATTAGAAAGAAGCACTTACCAAGTTGGTTACAGAAACCTCATACCCGGCCTTAGAAGACACGTCTAAAGCTCCAACTAAATTTGCTCGTAAAATGCGAAATAAATTGAAACTACTTACAAATAATTAATGCTCTGCAGCGCCACCATACCACACACTCAGAACTAATTGCAAAGTTTCTTTCGCCAATAATCGCGCGTCGCAAATCTGGTTTGAATTATTTTGGAAACCGAACCCTTTGTTAGAAGACCAGTGATCGAATGGATATCTTGGTGTAATTAAACCGATCGCCATTTTTTATTGGACGTCACGTGACCAAGTAACGGAAATAGTAAAGGATGTATAATTAATTGACAAAATTTGATAATTAATGGAAGCTCCGAGTTCGAAATTGGACCATTTAATTTGTCTACCGAGCCAAACCCAACAGCGCGCTTCTTGTAAAATTGCCTATTTTTCCAGTCAACTAATTTTGATTTGCCAGGATCGGTGCAATGGTACCAGCGGACAAAGTTTCCCGACTGCTCAAATTTACATGGAACGCTGGGATATTCTCCGAGGGCGTAAAACTCCAAACTCCCAGCCTTGAAATCGATCTATTTCATCGTACTCCTTCGAGTTTACGCTCCACTTACCTGACTATCGTCTTGACCTTACGAAAAATGCAACAATTTATTTCGCCATTTTACCCGAGTGAAAAAGACTTTACCTGTTTTTCCGACAAAAACACGACGCGCTTGCGAGCCAACGTGACGAGATTTCGTAGCTGTCTAATTCTATTTCGTAGGAATAATTTTTCCGCTGCAAACGCGTCTCAATTTGATTTGTCTTTACGGGAAAGAAAGCAAGGCGAATGCACGTTACCTTTAAATGCACTTCCATTCTTTTTCTATTATCGCTTTTAGTATTGTTGTTGTTGTGATTTGCAGTACTCGTTACAACACCAATGATTTTTGTCTAAACAATTAATTATATTCGGACTATTTTAACGATATCGCAAATTTTAAGTTCAGAGAACATTTAAAAAAAAGGTTTAATTAATATATTTTTGATCAAAAGTGATTGATTGGGTGAATGGGTTTTAGATATATATACTTATGCTTATATTGAAAATTTTCCATATTTACGTTTAAAATGTTTTCGTTTATACATTTATACTTTAAAATATCATTTTATGAATTTGGAATCATGCTTGGTAAAAAATTACTTTCATTTATTTCGGAAAATAAAATTTTAACTTTTAATGAAACTAATGTAAATGATTTTATTCTAAAATAATTTTGTTGTTTATTTTATATATTTCCATATTGTATATTATAACGCAGCTAATTAAACATCTGCTTGAAAATTTGGAAACTATTCGTTATTAATGTAGATTTGTGTGATTTTCAGATACCTCGTACCTGCTTGTTTGTAATAAAATCAATGAAACCCAAAAATTGCAAACTAATTCTAGAATCAAATTTTTTCGATTTATATTCATATTTGATACCACATAAACCGATTAGAAGCCACAGTTCAGGAATATAGGACCATTATTGATCAAAATAAATTTTACATCACAGTTTATTTGAGACTTGGTGGAATTCAATGATCAAATCAAAACTTCCAAAATTTTAAAATGCACTTTTATTTCTTCACCGTCATACACAAAATGAAAACGTTTAAAATCTATTTTTTATACATTTTTAATATACCCAAAATAAAAAAGTAAAAACTCATCAGCTTAGTATTCACGAAATGTCAATTTGTGCATTATAGTTTGACAATGAAAAAAAGTTATATTATGAAACATCATATATCTAGCAAATTGAGAACATCTTAATTAATATTATGGCGTTTAATTACTTTGTATATAAGATATTACATTATACAGAAAATGTATAATAATTTTCGACATATTTATTTTCATATCCTAGTATTGCCATAATTTATTATATAATCATTTTTAATAGAACTTTTTTTCTACGTGAACAAAATTAATTTTACAACGCTAGTTGTAAAGTTGTAAGGTATTAAAGCTACACAGAGAAAAGTTTGTCTGAAAATTACGAAATTCGACAAATCCAGAGAAAAATAGTGATATATAAAGACACACACACAAACAATAAGTAGTTCTATAGTTGACAAAATGATGTATTAAAATGATATATTATAAGATATATTCATCATTACGACTACTTGTCAATTCTCGTTGTCTAACTTTGACAATGTATACGTTTTACAATCCTAACCTCAAATTGTAATATAATAAATAAAACTGAAAATTTAATTACAGTAATTACTAAAGAATAAAATTGATGTCATAAAAAGTGTTCAGCGTAAATCTGGTGTCTTTGTATTATAAATATTTATTTTAATTCAAATTCAAAACTGAATATAAATTCCGGACTTTTGACAACTTTTTGTAACAAAAATAGTGCCATCCTAATCATACTATCTGTCAACTCTAGACGATAAGTTTGTTTGAATTACACTTTACAATATTTATAATATACAATATGTGCTTGGCGAACGATGTATGTCTGTTTTAAACAATCTTTTTTTCTCCATATATAATTGTTTAATCAATAATCAAAACATATATTTAAAAAATATTAATATATAAAATATATATATATATATAATAACAATATCTTTTATCTAATGTTACCTCCAAAGATGTCTTCTGATTGAAAAAAAAAGACTTTAGTTATTTATTAAAAATCTAATGGTATATAATTTTAACAATTAAAATAATTCAAAACAAAAAAATACTACACATTTGCATTCGCATGATTACAAACCGAAATGTTTAATCCTCTTTTATCTTCATCAAATTTTAAAACTGTCATTCACTATAAAAACAGGTGTCTTAAATTAAGGCACTTTTTCGTTACTACATTTCATATATTTTAACTAATAACATTAAAGATATTATTATAGATATATAATTTTATTTTTCGTTTAATTTTAATTACATTTAATTACTTTTAATAAATAAAAACACCGAAAAATAATTTATTTTAATAAGGCGTCTGTTCGTGCAAGTCACATAGTGCTTTTATTTAAACCGGTGGTGTCTTAAAATGAGACATTCAAAAGGTTCCTGTTTTTATAATGTTATTAACGTAACAAGATCCTTGTTCTACTATCGTCCAGAAATTATTAACATCTCGTCAAAACGTTCCGGATGTCAGTGCAATCAATAAAATTTATGCTCAATTTTTGCGTCCTTGTTGCAGCCATTCATGGTGCCTATGCGCGTGCTGATGCTCTTAGGCGGTGGAATGCTTGCGGTCTTCGGAAGCGAGGCCATTGAATTAGGAGGCGCCGGTCCTCTCGCTGTTGTGGCTGCGGCCTTTGTCAGCTGTTACTTCTGGCAAAAAGATGGCTGGGAAGTGGACGACGTAAGTATTCGCCATTTATCATATTTCGATTCCGAAATTGAGCTGCCTTTGACTTTTTAGAATGTCAAGATCAACTAAAATACCCCCCCAAAAAGTCCAATAAAAAAACAAAAAAAAATAAATAAAATGATCTTTCATTCGCACATCATTGCAAATTTCAAATTTACGTTACAAAATTACGATAAACGCGATTATCGACAATTCGCGATATCGAGCAAATTTTGACGAGCAAAAATTCTGATTTTGACGCGATCGTAATTAAAATAATTTATAAATATACGCAGTCGTATAATGAAAGCAATTAATTTTGTTCGATGATATTTCACGCGTCAATCTCGGCAGTTATATAACAACATAGACGAGAATATAAGTTTGGATATCATAATTTAAGATCAATATCATCGGTTTTGCGCAATTGAAAGTTTAAACGAATTAGTTCGATTATTCAATCTTATTCCTTTCCAACAATACCGTGCACCAAGTGTATTAAATTATTGGTAATAAACGCGGTTTATCCGTGAAAGCGAATCAGATATTTACAGCAGGAAATGTAAATAAACACAATGATAGCATCGATTAAAGCAATTGGCAACTTATCGTGAATTATTCATTCAATGCCGTTATATCGAAAAGTGACGTTTTCATTATTACTCCGTAATCTATCTCTGCAGAAAGTCGCGCGAAATACGTTGAGGCTTTTGACAATGTTATCATAACAGATCATATAAAGTATGACTATTTAGGATTTATATTGCAAATGAAATGAAATCGGAAAAATATTTAAATTCGTATAGAGATCAAAAGTTGCAAATTAATTTTTATTATGATCCATTAAGAATTAAATTACAAATGCGTAAACGTATAATTGAAATTTGGAAACTAATTAATATTGAAAATCGAAATTTGATAAAAAAATTAATTCAATTGTTTTAATTTTTTGTGTGTGTTTAGCAACTTAAAATTCTGAATTAAAACTTTGGAACACAATTCGAGAAATTTAAATTGAATCAAATTGAAATGTAAAGAATTTTCTCGAAAGAGAGTCGAGACAAGAAATCTATTTGTCGATTAAGCTCATTTGATCGAACGCAGATGAAAAGAAATAATTTGAGTCGAAGTCTGACATAATAAGGTCATTATACAAGTGCAACTGGGATAAAAAGAGAAGACAGCGGGTCCCTTAAATTCCTTAGATGTTAGGAATGCAATTCTTAGCAAGCTATAAGGACGAACTAAAGACCTATAAGGAAAACAATTTCAAGTATCTGCAAACAGTCTATTCAAATCAGAATAAACAGGAATACTATTATAAGGTTCTTAAATGGTAGTCACTTATTATATACTGATCATCCCTAAGATTACTTCATCTTTTACAATCAGACATCGAACATTCACCCACCGCCAATCAATTTTGGAAAGCTCCTCTTCAGTCGCAACTTTTACTCGTAATTTAGTGATATTGGCAACGTTTTCTCAGACCATTTGCTGTACAGAAAAACTATAAATTTCATAAAGATAAACTTTCTTGCAACGAAGGTTACAGGTCAGAAGTTCAGTCAATGATAAAAAATGAAAAAAAAATCGGTTTCCCCGAGGAAAACTATCATTATCCTATTTAATTTACACTGAGAGAAATAAATGACGAAAAAAATACTATTTATATCTTTAATTTGTAAACATAAAAGAAAAAGCATAATATTTACTGTTTTTAAAAGAAAAAATTTCGTTTTTTACATAGAAAATAATACCTTATTATAATTTATTACTTTTAAAAATAGTGAATATTATGATTTTTCTCTTATAGTTCCAAATTAATGATATATATCATAGTTTTTCGTCATTTATTGCTCTCAGTGTAATCATTGTCGTATGAAATTTGTTATGCAAGTGTTGAATATATATGACAAATGTTGTACCATGTCATATCAAAAGGGGCACAAATAATTTCGAAAGACCTATTGATCTATGGGTTTATTTTCATAAACAAATTACGTATTTCATAAACAAAAAGAAAGTATCAACTATTATATTTAGGTATTTAAGTGAATGGTTTATATAACATTTAAATTGGCATTCAACAGTATTACAAAATTACTTTAAATTGAATAATGCAATTAATTATGTAGTCGATCATTTTGCAACCCAAAGGATTTCATTTACAGTATAAATAACGCATCAAAGGTTAATAAAGCTTAATTTAAATTATATTAAACGGAAAAAAGGATCGGTAAATTTTATTATTAATACAGGATTATGTTTATGTTTACCTTTAAAATTCATTATTTACGTTAAAATTGTTTTTGTTTACATTTAAAATCATATTTATGTCATAAGTGTTGTTTTATGTGTTTGTTTACAATAAAAAAGGTTTAAAATATTATTATTGTTATTATTATACATAAAATAAATTTAAATTACATACATCTATACATGTATACAGTATACATCTAATTTCTTTTATTTTATGGCAAAGTTGGAAATATTTTCTTCTTGTCTCTACATCTGTCTTACGATTTCTATTAGTTAAAAATGCACGCTTATGTACTAAAAAAATTTGATTCCATTAAAAATAAAAACAATAATAGTGCCGTTTAAGGTTATACGAATTGTTGTTGACAATACTTATTTTAATTACATTAAAATTATGTTTGTTTATTTTAAAAATGAATGTATTTATGTTCAAATTATTTTTGTTTACGGCAAAATTTGTTATGTTTATTTTGTGCGATCATTATTTTTTATATGGCAAATTCTTATGTTGAAATTTACATCGATTAACATACTACGTTCAAAAGAATATTAAGACTAAATTAGGGAACTTCATCCACCAGCTAACCCTTATTCAACCGACAAAATACTTGATAATTATCTTCACGTGTTGCTGCAAATGTCAAATTCTAAGCAAAATTTCGCAAATTAATTGAATAAGGACCGTAATATATATTTTGTATTGAATGGACAAATTATGGTTACAACCAGGCATTGGCGCGGAAGATACAACGTGAGAGTCCAGTTAGGTGCGCGCCACCTGGGAATTATTAATCGAATGATTATTGCGTTATTCATTCATTTTACAACCCTTCGAACATTCTCGACAACTAACCTATAAAATTCACATGAGCCCTGTTGAGTCGCGCAGCGGTGCCACGTTATGTAGTACTGTAAACACGATATTCCAATGACATTCTCATAGCAACTTTATGCTGGCAACGTTAACAGTGCGAGTTTCCATAAAATCTGCATAATACCAGCCATATCGCACAATAACGGAGCGTCATTATTAAAATTAGTAAAATATTATTGCTATTTCAAAATTAAAGATGGGAATCTTAACAATGATTTTTCTACATATACAAAATGGCGATTGTTTTTTTAAAAAATCGTAATAAACGTTGATTTGTATACATATATATATGATATTATAAATTAAAATTAATTATATTTGAAAGAAACATAATTAAAACGGACAATAAATAAATAATAATAAAAATGAAAAAAATATAAAAGAATTTACGTTTAAATTCTATTTTTATAAAAAACTTGTATCCATTCTATAAAGGAAATTAATTAACTTAAATAATGGTTGCAGGTTATATTAATAAAGTTAAATTAAATGCTCGTCACACGTGAACGTATATGTATTCAGTAAAATGTCAATAAATATATAATTTCGACTACGGATTAAATTCGCTTCTCGTTTAAAAATAGTATATTTGTCGACTGGTCAAAATTTACACCGCGCACGGTTGAACACTCGCACAAAGAATTTAACATCTAATACGAAATTGTGCACTGAAAATCAAGTAAAATATAATTATTACATAATGATGCAATCTGTAATAAGAAATGCAAAATCTCTTGGTTTAATGCTCGAATTCCCGTTTATGCGCTGAAATTTAATTAATTTAATACAGCGTGGAATGCGAAACAAAATTTGCTTGCAAAACTTACAATTTAAACCTTAGAAATATTCATATATGTATAATAACCTAAATGTGGCAATTTACAAAGATTAAAAAAAATACGCGATCGGAATTCGACAATAGATACAATATATTAAAACATTTCGAATGCAATTTATAATTTTTTTATTTCCTGATACTCAAATTGTAGGTTAAATTTCTGAAAAAGAATAATTCATATTGCTGACCGATTTTTGCAATCGTTTTCCATAATTTTCCAGAAATGAAGAAATTTGAATGCAACTTTTATCGATAGTTCAAGACAATTACACTCGTAATTTCAGATGAAATCTCCCTCACGTATCACATGAAAATTATCTCGCAATATCTGCATTTAAGAAATTTGCGACATAACTTCGGTTTGCCGTCGGGAATTTGGATTATGTACAAACGGATGAACGAATCTAATTCAAACCATTGATGTGAATGGCAGGGGAAAAAAATAAAAAGACAAAAAATTTAAAGTCATATGGCAATAAAATGCGTACGTTCGTCCGATAAATCGTGGTTAAATCATTGACAATTCGCCAGTCATAAATTGAAAATAATATTCTTTGCCGGCAAGATACTGGCAACAAGCCAGCATGGGTTATTTTAGATACTTATTTTCTGCTGCGAATACACCGCGCCAGTCAAAATTTGATGCGAATTATTGTTTGCTCTTCTTCGTTGATATTATGCATTTTTCGGCACGAATAATAAATAAATAAAAGCTAAAACGTTTCAACATTGAATAAATAATACAATTTTGTTTGATGAAATTACGTGCGACATTTTAGATGAAAATTTATGTATCGTAAATTACGTACACACAAGATGAGCCATTAAACGTTTTGTTTATAAACATTACGAAACCAAAAAGTAAATAAAAATAATGTTTGTTTACACACGCCACGAAACGCACAAATTAAAAAAATTGTTTACAAACATAATGAAATCAAAATGTAAACAAAAATAGGTTTGTTTATTTGTTTCGGGTATAAGCCGCGTGCTGTTTAATTTTATGTGGACAATAAAGTCAAAATAAATCGTTCGAAATATTTCTATAAAATTATGGTACTTCATAATTGCCTGTTTCAAAAACCACAGATTTGAAGTAAAGCTGAGCTACTTTTTGCGTACACACCAAATACGTAATAAATAATACAGGTTTCCATTTAAGAATATAATGTTGACCTCGTTCTCGTCGACTATAGCGTCATCTATGATGAAACATGATTCCAACAAGAGTTTCCCATAATGTCACATAAACTTAATCCAAATCATTTATTTCATAATGTATATCATTTTTACAATCTTTAATAATAATTAACCTATCTAACTCTTTAGTTTTATATACTATACACTATTTGGTATTTAAAATATTTTATGAAAAGTATGCATTCTTCTATTACTTAAATGTTATATTATATATACCTTTTTAAAATGATGATATATAAATTATTTTATTACAAAAATTCATATAGAAAATATATACAGTTATAAAAAATTATATACTCTATTTAAATTTCAAGAAAATTAAGGAAAATTCAAGCTTGGTGTTACATACCTACACGGAAAAAAATGTACAACATACACTAGTAGAAATATGGCTAACGCAACTATATTTATCCATATACTAGTAAGAATATAGCTAAATCAGCCATACTTCTACTAGTATACGTTCTAAAATTTTTTCCGTATATAAGGATATTAATAGATTTTATTTTATATATTGTGCAAGTAATAATTTTATGTTATATATTTAATTTACATCCATTCAATTCATTTATATTTAGAAAAATAATCTCTTAAAAATTTTAAAAATAATTTACCATACAATATTTTAATAAAAATATAAGATTCTCAGCTGAGTTTTTCATTTTCTTGTTTTAAAAACACATAACAAAAACAAAACATGTATACGCATATATATGCGTGTATGTTCAGCACAGTCACATTTCCTCGTACGCATTTACATTTAAAAATAAAAAAATTATATATATTTATAAAATAAGTTATATTACAAAAATTACTATAATTATAGTAAAAGCGTATAATCGTGAATGTATCATAACATGAGATAGATACTATTACGATATCTATAAAATATTAGTTTTAATTAAAAATTGTAGTCCACGATAATTACACGGTAATAATTAATACGGAATTGTGAATTGTAAACAGCGGCCGCGATAATTTCTGTCCAAAAATGAGAAGATTAAAATTAATATTGATTTCAAGCGATACAGAAACTTGATTTAGGACTCGGCGTTATCGGTCGAAATTTCATTATTCGGCAGCTTTGTGCTCGTCATTTGCCTATCACTAAGTTATACCGATATCACAGCGAATATTTTCACTGACTCGCATGTATGGCACGGACAAAGTGTGTATAACGAATATTTATCCTGGAACAGCGACACGCCAAAGGGTTATGGAACTCGTCGGCAAATCTCGTAACGCAGATTGCACTTAAATTGTCGGGATTAGTGCTGGAAGTGCGATTAACGGCAACATTTGGAATTAAATTTTGCTGAGAAAACGTTGCGAAATTAAAATTCAAATTCGGTGTTTTTTCTTTTCTTTTTCCAACATTTCCAATTTACGCAATTAATGAAAATTTCGAAAAATATTTGGATTCGAGTTGGAATAAGCTATTTGAATTGATATTTCCCTTTGATAAGAACATTTTTAATCGCACTGATTAATATCATCTTTCGTTTAACATAATCTGCGTAAACGAAAATTTTATTAATCTAGCAAAGATTCAGTGCGCGCGGAAGGAATTAAGTAAATTGCTATTCGTGAACCACAGCGGGTATATTTAAAATGTTTTTATAAAAAACTAATATTCTTGCTGAACAGGTTATATTATTACATGCATGTAATTAATTAATTTGTGTAATAATTCTAATATAATGTTAAATTTGAAACTAATTATAATGGATTTTACGTCATAGAAACGCAGATTAGGTTTTTTGAAAAAAAAAAAAAAAATAAATAAAAATAAAACGTTAAAGAACCGAGGCATAATTTTGTTCATGTTAAAAAGTACTCAATATGTCCTCATAAGTACTGCCTTTTTCCATTTTTACACGTTCAGAGCATATTTGGAGGACTTATGGAGCCTATAAGAGATCAAAATGAGA